>OY744602.1:86828649-86911649 GCA_963556255.1 Allolobophora icterica
AATGAGTCGATTAACATTTCCAGTAGTATCTTTAAAATAAAAACACTTGGCACATAATTCAATTACAGATGAAACCCTTTAATTACTCTAATGACACACACTGTTACTCTACGCCATAGTCCCATTCTGTCCGTCTGTCATGGAGTAACGCTCTCAAATTCATTTGCAGTCGCTAGGTGTCAGCATACAGGGAGGAAGGGAAACTGAAGGACGTACTGACGCACAGTCAGACAGACATATAGATTGACAGACGGAGTGAGTTAGTGAGTGAGGAACGGACGGATACGTACAGACGCACAGCCAAACTGACACAGGGACGGATGGTCAGATAGACAGATTGTTAGACGGAGTGAGTGAAGGCGGGACAGAGCTGAGGCGGGAGGAAGGGAGGAGGCATATAGCCGTACAGACGTGCAGCCAGAAAGACAGACGTTTCCGTCATACTGATGGGCAATTACTCTAGTGATCTATAGCATCGAAGGCTTAGGCTAAATCCAACAATATTCGTATCGAATATCTGTTTTCTTCCATTGCAGCAGAAATGTTATCTTGCACGCTTAGCAGCGGCATGACTGTTGAGTGTCGAGATTGAAACCCATTCCAGGTCGTAGGGCCAGCAACAGAGAATGAGCGGCGCTGCATGATTGCGGTACGCGAGTGAGGGATCATGAGTACAGCTTGGTCAGCTGATTGAAGGTTGGATCGCCGCTGTACAGCAGATGTAGGGCGACAAAAGTCCTGCAAGTATGGGGGCGCGAGTCCCTCCAGGCAGCGCCTAACAAGCGCAGAAACCCTATACGTGATCCATAGTGGGAATGGAAGCCAGTGCAGGACATCCCGCAAAAACTCAGACACCTGGCCAAATTTAAGAATACGGCCAATGAGGCGCGCAGCTACTCGAAGGACCCGATCTAGGCACCCAACCCGGACAGCTGGGAGGCCAGCGTAAAGGGCACTACAATAGTCAAGACGGGTGACTACAAAAGCATGTACAAGGGTAGAGGCAGCCCCCTGTGACAAATAACGAGAAACCACCCTAAGCTGGCGCAGTTGGTAGTAGCAATCGCGACAGGTGTTAATGTGGCGGGCGAACGTGAGTTCCTGTTCCAGGATAACGCTAAGGTCGCGAACAGAGGAGGCAAAGGAGACCAGAGGGAACTTGAGAGCTAAAGCCTCAAGGTTAATTTTTCAAGCTGCTGACGCGTACCCAGCCAGATGAACTGCGTCTTGCTCGGGTTGGGCCTCAGGCGGTTTCAGGACATCCAGGCTTCCACGGTCTCCGTGGCCTGGACAATCTCAGGGACAGCACCAAATTCAAAACCTTGGGCAAGCCAAGAATAATTGCCAAGCCTAGTGTAAATAGATGTGCCCCAATTTAGTATTAGTATACTTATTATAAGAAATTGTTATAATACTCATGACGTTTTTCATTTATTTACTAGAAACTATTGTTTTGATTAACTTGAATATTGTCTCCACAAGTATTGTGTAGGCCCTATGAAGAAATGTGTGTGAGAATAGGCACAGGCTGTATTCATTTGATAAAACGTTTGTCCCCACAAGGTTTGCTTATGGAGACAAATGTGTGCGTGTGTGAGAATATGCAGGCTGTATTCATTAATTACACGTTTGTCCCCACAAGGTTTGCTTATGGAGACAAATGTGTGCGTGTGTGAGAATATGCAGGATGTATTCATTAATTACACGTTTGTCCCCACAAGGTTTGCTTATAGAGACAAATGTGTGCGTGTGTGAGAATATGCAGTCTGTATTCATTAATTAAACGTTTGTCCCCACGAAGTTTGCTTATAGAGAGCTTGCGAAAAGAATGATAGTACATTTCTGAACATTAGTTGTTAATTTTTACATTAATATACAGGTAGAAAGTAGACATTCTGTTAAACAATATACATTAACTAGTACCATTACTGACGATTACTTATTATGAAGCATTACACCATTTCCCATTGTACGAAGTATCATAGGCCTAATATTCTAAACTTTACAGCTCGAGGGCCACCCCTAAATATTATCTTATCTAGTAAAAACAAATAGTACAGAAGTCTAATATTTCAATAAACGAATCAAATCATGTGTATGACAATCACAAAGACAAAACCTTTTTAGAAATGGACAGCTAGTAATTGAGCATATGAGATTGTCATCAAAATACAGCTGTAGACCTAGTCCAAGTCTAACTTGTCTAGTAACCAAATAGTACAGAAGTCTCATTTTGCAATAAATGAAACAACTCATGTGTATGACAGTTACAAAGACAATACCCTTTTTAGTGATGAACATCTAGTGACTGAACACATGATACTGTTATCAAAATACAGCCGTAGTCCAGGTCTAACTTATTTAGTACATAAATAGTACTTCAGAAGTCTTATTTTGCAATAAACAAATCCAATCATGTGTATGACAGTCACAAAGACAAAACCCTTTTTAGAGATGGACATCTAGTGACTGAGTACATGAAACTGTTATCAAAATACAGCACATAGTCCAAGTCTAACGTATTTACTACATAAATAGTACAGAAGTACAGTATCTACTTACAATAAACGAATCAGATCATGTATATGACAGTAGGTATACTCTTACAAAGACAAAACCCTTTTTAGAGATGGACATCTAGTGACTGAGTACACGACACTGTTATCGAAATACAGCTGTAGTCCAAGTCTAACTTGTTTAGTACATAAATAGTACAGAATAAACGAACCAGATCATGGGTATATCATTTACAAACACAAAACCCTTTTTAGAGATGGACATCTAGTGATTGAGTACATGACACTGTTATCAAAATATAGCTGTAGTCCAAGTGCAACTTATTTAGTACAAAAATAGTACAGAAGTCACATCTTACAATAAACGAACCAGATCATGGGTATATCAGTAACAAAAACAAAACCCTTTTTAGAGATGGACATCTAGTGACTGAGTACATGACACTGTTATCAAAATACAGCTGTAGTCCAAGTCTAACGTATTTACTACATAAATAGTACAGAAGTACAGTATCACCTTACAATAAACGAATCAGATCATGTATATGACAGTAGGTATACTCTTACAAAGACAAAACCCCTTTTTAGAGATGGACATCTAGTGACTGAGTACATGACACTGTTATCGAAATACAGCTGTAGTCCAAGTCTAACTTGTTTAGTACATAAATAGTACAGAATAAACGAACCAGATCATGGGTATATCATTTACAAAGACAAAACCCTTTTTAGAGATGGACATCTAGTGATTGAGTACATGACACTGTTATCAAAATATAGCTGTAGTCCAAGTGCAACTTATTTAGTACAAAAATAGTACAGAAGTCACATCTTACAATAAACGAACCAGATCATGGGTATATCAGTAACAAAAACAAAACCCTTTTTTAGAGATGGACATCTAGTGACTGAGTACATGACACTGTTATCAAAATACAGCTGTAGTCCAAGTCTAACTTATTTAGTAGGCTACATAAATAGTACAGAAGTCACATCTTACAATAAACGAACCAGATCATGGGTATATCATTTACAAACCCTTTTTATAGGGTGGACAGCTAGTAACTGAGAACGTGACATTGTCATTAAAATACAGCTGTATTCCAAGTCAGACTACAGAAGTAAAGAAATAGTACAAATAGTAACGAATGAATAGCAATAAATGAATGAGCTGTAGTCCAGGTCTAACTTATCTAGTGAACATATAGTAAAGAAGTCTCATCTTGCAATAAATGAATCAAATCATGAGTGTATCAGTATATTAGTTACAGAGACAAAATCTTTCTAAAGGTGGTTGGCTATAGACCGAGCTCATGACACAATCATCCAATACCGCTGAAGTTCACGTCTAGCCTATTTAAAAATCTAATGGCACAAGAGTCTCATCTAGCATTAAACTAATTAGCTCATCTATATAGCAGTCATATGACCAAAACCCTTTGTTGACGTGGACAGCTAGTGACCCATTACATGACGTAGTCATCAAAAACATATGTAGAACCGAATCGATCCATGTTCAATGCAACTACAATGGTAGCGTCTCATCTAGAGGTAGGCCTAGTAATTCAGATCGAGTCCTGGCTAAAAGCAATACATGAATACAGTTCCGTGGTAAATAAATTAAATCAAACAGAAGCTACTGCAAGGATAAACTGAGTGTTCATAATATACATGACACAAGCAACTAATAGGGTGCAGTTAGTATGAATTTCTCAGTAAGTCTAGTGAATCCAGTGGGCGGATAGAAGGGAGGAAGGTGAAGAGGAAAGAAGAGAGGTAGAGCGAAGCCACTATGAAGAAAAAATAGAAGGATAAGCCAAGTGTTTATGATATTATCATAACATAGATAACTGACACAGACAAGGTACAGATAGCGTGAATCCCTCAGTCAATGTAGTCTATACAGTGAGTCGATAGTAAGTAAGGAAGACAATAGCGAGAAAGAGAAGAAATGAATGATACGAGTGAAAAAGCTTTATCTAATGTCGAAGTTTAAGAGAGCTTATCCTCCTAAGACTCAGTGAAGGAGTCGTAGCAATGATTAGCATCACCGAGAGCGCATTGGATAACATCTGGCGTAGAGTGCGAGAGGTAGCGAGTTCAAGCCCCGTAGGCGGACAGCTTTGTAGGCTGCAATTGCGCCGTGTATTGCAGGCTGTCTGTTCTGTTAGTAGTTAAGATTTATCGCATAACTTGTACATGTAAAGCGCAGTGCGGTTAGCAGGCGCTTAAATAAAGAAAATATATTATTATTATTATTATTATTATTATTATTATTATTATTATTATTATTATTATTATTATTATTATTATTAATGTGATTAGCATTCGTATGGCCGACGAAGCGTACCTAACAAATGCACTGTTATCAATTATACGATTGAAAGGAAATAGGGCCGTAGTGCAAGATGCACACAACCACGATGCCGGGTCTACCCATCAGTCGGGCAACATTTAAAGTGGAAAGTCTTCCCACATAGCGAACAAGCTAATTCAGAACAATTAATATATATATATATATATATATATATATATATATATATATATATATATATATATACACTGTAGAGCGCCTACATGATCGATTGTTAATGGAATCGACAGGTTTCGTGAACAAACATATATGCAGCAGGCGGAAACTAGATACAGAAAATATATATATGTATGTATATATATATATATATATATATGTATATATATATATATATATATATATATATATATATATATATATATATATATATATATATATATATATATATATATATATATATATATATATATATATATATATATACAGACATAAAATATTGTATGGACTTGTCCATTCTCCAAAGAATAAATAGCCAAATTCAGCTGATTTAAGAGAACTAGACCTTAATACTTACATGCAATGTTCGTCAAATAATTTCGAACTGATCTAGTCATTCTAGTGAAACTGCATTCAATTTGCGTCGTAGTGGTCGCCTAAGGGGGGGGGGGCAGAGTTGATAGAGGTTGATTTTTTTTATAGGAGAGTCTGTTGTGAGACATGGAGGGAGAAAACTGTCAGTGAAGAATGATGCAAAGGAGTCGGCAATGGATACATGTGCCATAGTTTGGGAGGGGTGAGAGGAGTCATGGTGACGAACATTGTTTATGGTTTTCCAAAGATTTCTAGGATTGGATGGAATTGAGTGAACAAGAGATGAGAAGAGGCGTTTTTTGGATGACAGAAGTTGGCTGTAGTATCTATTAGTCAAGGTTTTAAGTCAATTAAATACAGCGAGATCACCAGAACGTCTGTAGGCCTATGCTCATTCCAGACGACTGCGAGATGATTTGAGAGCATGAAGGAGACAATTGAACCATGAATTTTTTGCGTGAGCTTCAGGTATAGTTCAAATATTTTTAGGACAGTATACTCTAGTGATTGAAAAGAGAGATGAAGGACAGTAATTTTGCCCATGAAGAAAGAGTAGAGGGGTATACTGCCAGCAGTGGAGAGGAGTGTGGTGAATTCTTATAAGAAGACAGTGATGTTCGGCGTCTGTCGTAGGCGCTAGGGTAGACGGTGTACACAGTGGTGTACAGGGCGATTTCAGCGTTAACGACAATGTCAGTGACCTCGATCTCAGCATACGTTGAATTCGGGCGGCGCCGCTTCCCACCTCTGCACGCGCGTGCACTTGATGTGGCTATTAATGAGTTTATGAGTACGCAGGTTCATTAAGCAATAAACGCTGAAGGCCTAATGCGTTGATTCCTCTGTCTTCATCTATTAATCTGTCCATAAACGCTAGGGCACCAGCTGCTTGGGATTGTTTACCTCTTGCATCTTGCAATGTATTTAGGAACGCCATCGGAAGTACAGTAATCGTAATCGAAATCGTAATCTCGAGGTTTCTACAGAGCCCCAAAGAGCGAAGTAGCGGGAATCAGCTTATTCACAGTATTTATCCGCTGCTCGACCTCTACTTCCTCTTTCAAGAAACGCCTTAAAACTCACTATTTCTCACACGCTTTCAAACATATGGAAATCTAACTGCTCTGCATGTGGCGGCTAACTAACCGCGCCTCAGATTCGCATTTCTGTGTGACTTGCGCGCGTTAAAAATGTTCGTAATAATAATAATAATAATAATAATAGGGCCTAATGCTATATAATTCACATTATCTAGCTGGCTATCACGGTGCACTTTTCCCCGGCCAGATTAAGTTGCATAATAAGACGTCTTTCATCCACAGAGAAACGCCTTGAACTATTCATGTTGTAAATAGTTTATGCTATAATCATTTTCCTTAAATTTCTCCTCAAATAGTTTATGAAATTATCACTCTAACGCAGATACTCAAACACACAATGAAGTTGCTACATGTACCTGTATGCCACTATAAGCTGTTTAACTCTTTAAGCTGTCATACCCTGATTCCATTTCTGCGCCACCACACAGCCACCATCATCACCGATTACCACCGTAGCACCCTGCTGTCTCCTCGGCTTGACCTCCCCGGACTCTGACCTGGCACCGGAATGGATAAGGCAGACATGGCTATTGCGGACTTGATATTGTATAGCGCCGGTGAATAAGCTGGTCTCCCTGACGTGGCTTTTGTGTGGCGCTGAGAAATTTCGAAGATTTACATTACATTACATTACACTATAAATTACAAATGTCATGTCTTATTCTAATCTCACTACTATAACGGTTGCTGTAGCTACTTCACGCTTCTGCACTTAGTATGTTATTCAAGTGGATTTGTTCTAATCAAACAATATAATAACGGATATCTCAGGCCCGGGTTAACCATTGGAGCACACGGAGCACATGCTCCGGGGCCCCCGACGACTAAGGGGCCCCCAAATATGAGTCGTTTTTTTGCATCTCAAAATGCAAATTGAATTAACTGTTGGTAAAAAAAAGAAAATAATTTTGGCGAAAATGTGGCGACAAGTCACCTTACTTTGCACTCAGCCTGAATAGGCCCTACTAATGTCGACTAAATATTTTAATTATCTCTGTGGTTACATAATCATTTCGTTTACGTGTTGTGCCGACTTGCGCGTAGCTAACTAACTACGGCAACTTTGCTCTAGTTTCTGTCATTACAACTTAAAGCATTGAATCATTCAATAATGTCGAGTGCTCACAAGTAGGCCTAGGCCTACGCCAGTGGGTTGTTTAAATGTGCTGCAAAGCGCGAACAAGTGAAGTGAAATCTCGAAGTGTTAACACCCCAAAACTGACGACGTTCTTTCAAAGTAGTATAGTTTCTGATAGTATGCCTATCGTAATCGTAATCGTTATCTCCAAACTTCTAAAGCGCCACTCGAAGGCCAAGCGTAGGCCACCAGTCTATTTCACGAGCGCTATGACTGTGAGTGGAAATTAAGTAGGCCTATACTGGGATGGTAGTGAGCCGAAAATTGTCGGCAGATCGTGTTTTGTATCATTTGTTCAAAATATATTTATTTTATTTATTCAGAACATTTATATAGCGCCCGTTTAAGATATCTACTCTATTGTGAGTTATCTTTCGGGGGCGAAACTTCCCGGGGGCGAAATGTCGGGGGCGAATCTTCCGGGGGCGAATCTTCCGGGGGCGAAAAGTCCTAGAACCCTAATGTGATCACTGTGATGCAGTGACAGAGTCGCTGTAGCCTGCTGCCTGTATCCATAAACCGTTTGCATGTTTGTTGACAGTTTGATGATGAAAAAGCCAATATGAATACTGACTATAGAGTAAAATAATTTGACAATCCATTTACTGAGTTTTGCACTGAGCTGTTGCTCTGTAATGATGCGAAATTTGCGTGAGTAAAAGTAATGTGCTTACTATTGTTCTTGAATTTGTGTTTGATTGTAGTCTGAGCCGATTTGAATATTTCTAAATTACGGAAGAGGGAAGGGAGGGAGGAGAGGAAAGAGGTAGGAGGGGATGAAAAGGGAAGACAGGAGGAGGGATGGGACGGAGGGGCCCCAACATGACAGAGTGCTCCAGGGCCCCAAGGACCCTTAACACGGGCCTGGGATATCTGTTATTCTGTCGTTTGGTCGGCTACGGATCGACCATCCGTAACTTCCACTTTGAGCTTTTAGCCAACCCAAGCTCACCTCATATACTGCCGGTCAGGGAGGAATGGAGGCCAGTACTAAATCTAATGATTGAAGACTGTCGGGATCTGTCCCAGATAGGCCGTAACAGTGGTGTACAAGCATAATTATTTGAAATGAATAACATTCCCTGCACACCTTGAATTTGGTGACACCGGTATACATCACGAAATAGACTATCCCCCATAGAGCATATCCGCGGATGGAATAAATCGGTATAGAGTATCCGGGGGATAAACCGTTCTATCCCCCGTCGTCCTACGCATCACGATAGCCAAGACGAAAATCCAGTCAAAATCACCAAAACCAAGTAAATTATTTTCAGGTTGACGTACAAGATAAAGATATGCAACTTAAAAAATTTATGTGTACAATAAATCCAAACATTACGACTGAATACACTTAGAAACCGCCAATAATTCAAACTAAACCGGATAATCCATTTCGCTAAGGGGGATACGCAATTTCGGGGATCCTCTAGTTCGTGACACCGGCTGGCCAAACATATTTGGCACTTTGACAGTATAGACATAAGGCCATTTCAAAGAAGTTTCAGCATTTTTGCGTGTGACAAGACAGTTCTTACTTTATGAAACACAGCTCAGGCCTCGGGCTGACCAGTTGAGAGAACCAAATATAGACTATAAACCATGTTATTTATACAGTCTAGTCTGTGTAAGCTCAAAATTTCACGATGAGTGCGTGCACACAAACTCCGAAATTGTTACTTTTCCCAGAACATTGCACGAATTGATTTCTTTATGGAAATGTTCATAGTCTATACAATATTTTTTATCTTTTTCGTTGTCTCTAAAAGCACAAATTACATTTTGCATTTAATTTAAATATTGCAGTGACAGTATGTTAGAAATTATCAAACTAAATTAAATATAAGTAGCCTGATCAGTGACTTAAGTGATATTTTCATTAACGAATAAATATGTACACAGTAATTTCACGCATAACTTCAAAATCATTGGTCCCCACAAGGTTTGGCTGTGGAGTCAAGTGTGGTTCAGTCTCCCATAATAATTATGCAGGTTGTATTTAATATTATTGATAAGACATTTGTTTCCATAAGGAGTGCCTATGGAGATAAGCATATGTGTGCATATGTGAGCCTAACTAGGCTGTCTATAACTTAACCAACCATTCGCCTCTGCAAAGATTGTCTATAGAGACAAAGGTAATGTATTATATTAGTAATGTATCGTAATGCAATTAGTAACTTCTATTGCGCCGGTGTATAATGCACAAGGCATCAACTGATGGCATACCAAAACCAAGCGATAATCACGTCAATATCCAGAAGATCAGTTTGTAAGACAGAGATGCAGCATATGGTGGATAGGCAAATTTAAGCAATTTTAAAGAGATAAGTTTCAAGTTCAGAACGAAATGATTTAGGAGAGCGCACAGACACAGGGAGAGGGTTCCAAAAACTAGGTCCAGCAACTGAAAACAACTCGTTCACCAAGAACAGTTCTAGATTTAGGTATGATCAGACATAGATTATCAGATGACCGTGTTGATTTATGGTAAGTGTGGGAGTAAGAACTGACTTTAAGCATTGTGGCTGGCCGGAAGTCAAAGTTTTATAAACGATGAGCCCCAATTTGAAACTAATTCTTCGCTGAACAAGAAGCCAATACAAGGATTTAAACACAGAGGTTATATGTTCATATTTTGATGTATTAGTTATGACTCTAGTAAATGTTCCCTCAAACGTTTGCTGGTTTGTGTGCAGAATTGTAAATAAAGTCGTGTGCAAAACGTTACAGTGTCAATTTTGTTTCAGCAATTTTTTTTAGCAGAATTAAAACTATAAAACTAGCCAAGGAGTTCTGCACTCTCTACAGCTTCAGGATGTTTGCCTTATTGATACCAGCAGGAATCCCACTCTAGCCGCTGCGTACGGACCTTGGGCAAGTCCTTCACTCGCCTTATTGCTCGTGGCGCTTCGGCGTGAAAACTCTGACACAGTATCAGTGCTGTAGTCGGGAGCACCTCTGAGTAGTAGTAGGCTTGAAGAGGCGCTATAGAAATATTCGAAATAAATAAATAAATAAATATAGCATGATACAGAGCAGGGGTTCAAATCTGTGGTTAGTCCCCACCCCAAGGGGTGCGAGATGTCATTTCTTGGGTACGACAAAGCGGAAAAGTATGTTACTACTGCACTGTATGTATGTAGAAACTATCTATTAACTGTTAGATTGTTTTACATACCTACAGTACATACAGAGTGAGATAGAGGGAAGGATGATCAATCGCCTTTAAGTCAATTGTAATAAAGACATTGCCATTGTTCGTCCGTATATCAGCTATTTGCAACGCGTTTGTGCGAAATATACCTCCCCTAACCAGATTAAACTGTATGAAGGTTTCAGGGGCAACGAATCACAATCCTTGCGGGGACAAACGTTTCATCAAACGAATACAGCGTGCGTATTATCTCACACACACATTTGTTTCTATAAACAATCCTTGTTGGGAAATATACCTCCCCTAACCAGATTAAACTGCATGAAGGTTTCAGGGGCAACGAACCACAATCCTTGTGGGGACAAACGTTTCATCAAACGAATACAGCCTGCGTATTATCTCACACACACATTTGTTTGTATAAACAATCCTTGTGTGGAAATATTCCTCCGCTAACCAGATTAAACTGTATGAAGGTTTCAGGGGCAACGAATCACAATCCTTGTGGGGACAAACGTTTCATCAAACGAATACAGTCTGCGTATTCTCACACACACACATTTGTCTCTATAAAGAATCCATGTGGGGACAAACGTTTCATCAAACGAATACAATCTGCGTATTCTCACACACACATTTGCCTCTATAAAGAATCCTTGTGGGGACAAACGTTTTTTTTCAAATGAATACAGCCTGCGTATTCTCTCACACACATATATTTCTATAAACAATCGTTGTGAGGAAATATTCCTCCCCCGACCAGATTAAACTGTATGAAGGTTTTAGGGGCAACGAATCACAATCCTTTTGGGGACAAACGTTTCATCAAACGAATACAGCGTGCGTATTATCTCACACACACATTTGTTTCTATAAACAATCCTTGTTGGGAAATATACCTCCCCTAACCAGAATACAGTGTGCATATTCTCACACACACACATTTGTCTCTATAAAGAATCCATGTGGGGACAAACTTTTATCAACTGAGTACAGTCTGCGTATTGTCACACACATTTGTCTCTATAAAGAATCCTTGCGGGGACAAACGTTTTATCAAAAGAATACAGCCTGCGTAGTATCACACACACATACCATACGGGGACAGCGGCACTGCTTTTTAGGCGGATTTGTACACACCTGTTTGCAGTGAAATGTCCAATTGTCCCCATATGGAATTTGTGAGGGTACAATACAGTCACACAGATGGACAACTTACTAAGCATTTGCGGAAGACTACATACTGAATATATTAGTGCATATTTGCCACCAGATGGCCGGATTTTAGAAAAATGTTCATCAGAGAAGTGTGTGTGGATTGTGTGTACACACAGTACACACACTTTTTCCGTGCTTGTGGGGACATGTCCCCACAAGGAAAATTCAATTTCGAGACCGTAGATGCATAAAGGAAGCGATTATTGATGATTTCCTTGTGGGGACTCGAAAAATGTCCCCACATGGAATCGTGTCCCCACAAGGGTGGTTTTAATCCCATAAAAGTCAGCGTAAGGTAGTGAATGCAAGCACACACACACACACACACACACACACACACACACACACACACACACACACACACACACACACACACACACACACACACACACACACACACACACACACACACACACACACACACACACACACACACACACACACACACACACACACACACACACACACACCTACACACACACACACACACACACACACACACACACACATATATATATATATATATATATATATATATATATATATATATATATATATATATTATGTGAAACCTTTATAAACGGCTTCTGCAGCAAATTCCTTCGAGCCTGAGTAAGCGCATTCATTTGAAAATTTTTTATTTTTTCACTTTTAATGCTTCGCTATAAAATAATTGAAGGCATATATTTTTTAAAGTTGTGTTACACCCTCCTTTGGTGCAATATTTAACAAGGGACCTCCAAGCTTTATATAGCTTGGGTCCTCACCAAGTATAAATCCGGCACTGCTTATTACATCTTTTAGATCGATAAAATAAAAACAGACACGTATCAATAGAACGAATCGGTAAAAATGTAAGCCTTTTGGCATAACTAGTAGGGCCTACGTAATATACACTATGGTATATGCTATAGTTAGTTATTAAAAAACATATTGACAATTTTTCATTATTTTGCTTTTATGACTGTCTTACTTCGATTATGCTTTGCAAAACCCTCATTATTTGAAGAATTAAATTAATTCAATGCCAAATGCAATCGGAAAACGTTCATTTTTATTTAAAATAAAATAAAATGTTTACGTTTCCAGATACATCGAAGATCAACGGGCAACAAGGTAGCACACAAAGACATTTTTATGATGTGTGACTGTATTAGGCATGAACGTGTATTGCTATTGTTAACGATCTAGCTGATAGCTTAATTTAATTCATACTGCTCATTTTCTAATAGCCTACATTAGCGCGCCGTAAAACGGTTGTATAAATTAAAATCAATTTCGTTATGCAAACACACTTAAAGTAAACAAATTTTGCAGAACATTGTTTTCATTTCTTTTCTGAAGTATATTTCAGCTAACGCACACAGTCCAGAAACAAAGCACCAATCGTGAGCTCCTACCTGTGTGTGTGATCATTTATCAATAATAAATTATGTGACATAGCAATACAATTCGGATTAAATTAATTGATAAAAGTTACAAAAAAAATTTCAGCCTTTTCTCTTGGAGTCGTTGTTGGTGCTAGCGTTGGTTCGGCTGTTGGGTCGGCTGTTATTGCTGTCATCCTTGTAAACATAGTTATTTTCTGCAGGTAAGACAGTCTACATTATTCCATATGATTTTAATCACAAACAGTTAAATAAATAATATTTTGATATTATTTAACGGCATGGCTACGTATGTGAACATTAAAATCAGGCGTAAAGTTAAAGCATAAGTTTACTTGCCCTAACAAAATGTATGACTATTGTATCGTATTTGTGAATTTGTAAAGCACCTCTCGCAGTACAACCTAATCAAATGCGACTATAATGATGAGATACACAGTATTAGCAGGTTTTTACTGCTGACTTATTGAAGCTACTTTCTTTGAAATTTCATTTAATTACACATTAAGGCAATTTACTACTTAGTTAAATCTGATGTTTTCTAAAGCGCCGTTTGTTCTGACTGCGCGACTACAGTTAACGTGTATTTTTTAAACATCAAAATAGGCAAGTGGTAGATGTAGCAAGGCAATCCACTTGAAAATAATCAAGAAATTCATCAGCCGACTGAACAGTTGCCAGAAGTTTCAACATGCTTAAAGAATGGCGTGTTTACCACATGCCGTGTAATTTTCCCTGTCATAATAAAAAATATTAACAATCCTAGAACAAAAATGCATTGTCAAAATTATTTCATCGGTTCTGGGGTATAATTAGGGTGTATACTCAGGTCCGCAAAGGTTCACCAGTCACTCTATCACAGAGTAAAGCAGGGAGGCGACCTGACCGACGTCTCTCACGAGCGTAGACTCGGATCCGACCTGGGCTGGTGAACCAAAGTCCTCCGTGCCCACCTTCACGTGGTGCGGACTGTTGGTACCCTTCCAATGGAAGTACCCTTCCAATGGAGGGGGGACGAACGGGCACGGCAGGCAAAACCAGGGGAAGGCAATGGCAAACCACCCCTGTTAACATGCCAAGAAAATCGTCATGCGACACTTCAAACCGCGCCGATCGTCGCTGATGGTTGGACTCCCAGGCCGGAGCGCTGATGGGACTCCCAGGCCGACACGCGACTCAAGGGCTACTAGTACTGGGGAAGTAGCAAGACGGCAATGGAGACGGTGTTTCATGGCGATCGCTAGGGCTCCTAGAGCCGACAGCACAAACAAACAAAATACTCAGCGCAAAAAATGCCTTAGTAGGCATGCTAGAAACATTACTGAAACCTAGTTCTTGGTACTATTTATTTCCAATCGTATCACAAAAGGCTTTTACCGATTTTTGATGTCTAAATTAAAATGAAGGCCATATCTGAAAAGTACTTTGTTTCCACGGTACAGCAGTACATATTTTGTTTCAGGCGACGCCATCAGCAGAGTAAGAAATCAGAAGGTAAGAATTATTACTAACACGAATAAGGAGCATATCCATATCAAACTAGAATCATGTTGCAGCAGATGAATCTGTTTGTGATAATTTTTTATGTTATACTGGAAATAAAAGAATTTATGTTTAATGTTTCATAGACCGGTGTCTAAAATTTTACAGCAAATGATGCAGCGATTGCTTTGGAATTGGCAACACGATTGGCGATTGCATTTTAAATATTTTCTTGCCTATTTTCCTCAAAATCTCTACTATCGCCCATTCATGGAGTCTATTTTCTCTTTGTTCTTTCTTTGACTCTCTGTTTCATATTTCTCTGTTGCCCTATCTATTCTTTTACTTCTAAAAACATATCTTTGACCTTCATGGCTTTCTCATAGTGAATTACTTAATTGTTCTGGTTATCTCCGTGTCTTCTGCTAAGTCAGTTGTGTATCCATGTTTTATTTTAATTTCACATAATTTAATTGTAATGTCTTGGCACTTATGGTAAGTACATTGAACAATGGTGTACACAGATGCAGCTGAAAATCGCCGTAAAGAAGTGGCTGATGCGAAAGTAGAGAGTCCGATTACAATGTTCGACTATGCAACATTGAACAAAACGTCCGATGAAATCGACTCTCCTTACACTGAACTGACTGGCAATGATAACCGACCAAAAACGAAGGAAACCGAGAAGAGATTTGAAACTGGAATTCGAGAGCAACTTCCGGTTAACGAATTTGGCAGAGACACTAGCAAAGCTTACCTGGAGCTTGAATAAAAAGTGTTGATGTACTCAAACACTCTCCGGCAGTTTACTGAAGCCGAGATTTTAAAAAAAAATTTCATGTTTTTATTATAATTTTGGTCAAAATTTATAATGATAAACTACGCTATATAATTGTCCCAATGATTTTGACACCATCTTTGTCGACAGCTGTTTGCGCTTGCACCTTTAAGACGCTCAGAGAAGCGCTAGGCGAATCAGATATTCATTTACATGCGATTATATTAGAACCTCAAATGCATATACAAATTAGCTTAGATTAAGAACGATTACATGTCTTTTTAATGATTACATTTCTTTACTACGAATATTTAATACACACTAATTTTACCATTCTTGCAACGTTAGACATGTAAAATCATCAATCTTGAAGCTCAAAGGGCGCTAAAAGACTAAGATACTGGATTGCATAAGTATACGCATCTATTGGGACAGCACTGCAGAGACGGTTCAGGTTGGACTGATGGATATTGCATGTTATGTAATTGACATGTGATCCAATCTTTTGAGGCGATTGCACCGTTGCATGAAGGCATGAATTGATGGTCGCTAACAGTAAGACCCAACAAAGTTGAAAACAGTACTGTTGAGGAATCAATGTCGAAATCCAATGGAATATCGATGACGAATCCTCAGATCTTTAGGTGATCGCAGGTAGTCCTACTACATCATCCAAAAGCAATGTCTTATGTAGGCATAAGCAATATTTCAAGATGGGTTTCAAATGGTCTATATATGGTCCCATATATGGCATAGCGTAGGCTATATGAAGCTGGTTCGATCCGCTTCAGTAGTAATCCTTCATTACATAAACCAAAGTTTCATTTCCAATCTGCTTATCGCAAATATTTCAATCGACTGAAACTGCAGCACTTGCCATACAAAATAACATAGTCAGCCTTGTAGACAACTGCTTTCATTTTGCTTGATCTTCCTGTCGCCTCTGATACCATCGATTGTGATATATTCTACCTTCCCAGCGAGATCTCAGTTAGTTTGCATCTCACCGACACTTTCGTTGTTAATCTATTTGCCAATAATAACCACGTCAGTTCTTTCACTTGACTGTCATTATTTTTATTAGGTTATTACTCCTAAGGTTATTACTACTCCCCAAAGGTTCACCAGTCACTCTAATACAAAGTGAAACGGGGAGGCGACCTGACCGACGTCTCTGATGAGCGTAGACTCGGATCCGACCTGGGCTGGTGAACCAAAGTCCTCCGTGCCCACCTTCTCGTGGTGCGGACCGTTAGTACCCTTCCTAGGAAGGGGAACGAACGGGCACGGCAGGCAAAACCAGGGGAAGGCAATGGCAAACCACCTCTGTTAACTTGCCAAGAGAATCGTCATGAGACACACCAAGTGCTCACCATGACGATCGCTAGAGCTCCACGAGCTGACAGCACAAGGTAACAAGGTATTACTCCTCATGTTGGCACACCGCAACAAGGTACAAAACACAAGTTTAAATTAATAGAAATGAGGATTAATGAAGTGAGGGGGTGGTGAATTAAAAGGAGAGATGGAAGACTCTAGAGATAAAGTAGGCCTAAGCATCGTCTTTGGTCTATAGGTTAAGGTCGTGGGGACGGGGGCGTAAAATATAATGACGGGTGAATTTAGTTGGAAACAGAGCGCACAGATCATGAGCAGAAGAATCTCAGCTTTTCTGAACATCTGAGACTCTAAGATTCGATTCGCCTGGAAATATCCGGCACGCCTAGGTCTCGAAAGACTACTCCAAATTTCGGCTGACCACGTTGACGTTGAGTAATTGTGCGATGAAGGTGGAAAAGAGATTGGGAGAAGGATATGAAGAACTGGGTGTCATATGCATGGAGATGGTGGTCAACTTACTGCGTTAGCTATCCATATTATTTTTTCGCTATGATTCCCGTGTTAATGTTCCTGGGTGCGGTGTGCCATCCAGTTTTTTCAATAAGCGAACATATATATATATATATATATATATATATATATATATATATATATATATATATATATATATCAATCAATCAAACATTTATATAGCGCCCCTTCAAGGAATCTATTAAGAGGCGCTCCCAGCCCAACCCCGGCGAAAGAGAAAAGTCTTTAGAGCAGAGAAGAAAGCGGTGGATGAGTTTCGAGGAAGAGACCGTAGCTCAGAAGGAAGCCCATTCCAAATTTTGGGACCAACGACGGAGAAAGCACGCTGCTGCATAGTAGCGGTGCGTGCGAAAGGAACAGAGAGATCACCACGGGTGGTAGAGCGAAGAGAGCGGTGACCAGGTGGAACAGATGCACGAGAACAGAGCTCACGCAGATAGAAGGGAGCACAGCCAAGCTGACATTTCCAGACAATGGAGGCAACCCGGTAGACAATGCGTTGCGAGAGTGGTAACCAGTGGAGGACATCACGCATGTATTCAGAAACATGGCCAAATTTAGGTATGCTCCCAATCAAACGCGCAGCAGAACGCAATACGCGTTCCAGACAGTTCAGTCGAGTGAGGGGAAGCCCAATATAGAGGGAGCAGCAGTAGTCAAGCCGACAGGTAATGAATGCATGAACGAGAGTAGCAGCAGATAGGGGGGAAAGAGAGCGGGAAACAACGCGAAGAGGAGGTTTTCATGAGATGGCTTAAAGGTGTGGTATACAGGATGAAAGGAGTGGACCTAGGACGAAGTCTTGAGGGACGCCACAGAAGAAAGGGAGGGTTGCGAGCAGTGGCTGGAGGCGTTGACACTTGACAGAGAAAGATCGGGAAGACAAGTAGGATTGGAACCAAAGTAGAGCAGCACCAGAGACGCCAAACCAAGAAGATGGTCGTTTAAGATGGGGGCTGTGATCGATGGTGTCTTATGCGGCGATCAAAAGGAGGCAGAGGCAGGAGATTTGCTGATGGCTGACGGCAGAAATCAGTTTATTATAGAGAGATGCAAGTCAAGTTTCTGTGGAGTGCCGTTTGATGAAGTCAGATTGGCGAGGATTAAGGAGTGAATTAGAAGAGAGGTAGTCGTTGAGCCGGGCGAGGACAATTTGTTCTGTTAACTTGGAGATCGGGTGGGCGACAGCATGTGACAAGATCGCTCATAGAAATGAAGTTTTTAGGGTTGAAAAATGAATGTAAATGCTTAGTGAAATGACCATAAATGCTTAGTAAAATGACCAAAATTCCTTGGTGAAATGACCATAATTGATTAGAGAAATAACCATAAATGATTAGTTGTCTGGACATATGCTTATCAACCCAATTTTTCGAGTCTTATATAACAGGGATATTTGTGTTAGTTTTTGTTGCTTAATTAAGCTTAGCTACTCTGCAGAACTGAAAAAAAATATAAGGAAGAAACTGATATCGGAGGCAATCGCTTGCTACGGAATAGGCAACCAATTTTTATATGCAGCAGAAGTTCAGCGAGTTTCTCCAAACTATCTGCCGATCTACTTATGAGTGTAATTTTATGAATGCTTTGAAAGATAGGTAAGCTCAGCTAAAACCGTTTCTAAATTGGCTTTTCCTCACGAAAGTTCAACATAGCTTTGATTTAGTTTTGGTGTTGATTTAGCAACAATCATCAACGGTAAATTTTAACGTTTTTAAAGGACATAGTTGAATAAATGTTTTCATTTTATATTGAGTTTGCAACTACCTAGATCTTCAGCTCTGTCTCAGCACCATTGATATGCCATAAATGCTTAGTGGTCTAGACGTATTCTTAGTTAGACTTAGGTATTAATACACAACATGGTAGGTTTTTTGCAGTAAACTGTTGCACCGTCGACAAATTATGTTTGCTGCAGAAGTATTAAATGCTAATTAACATATAGCCTACAATTATCTCTTATATGAAGGATACACTTTTTAATGAAATGTTCTGACATTGTTTAATGCTCGTGCTTTTTTTAGTATTTTCAGTGAGCATTTAAACAATTTGATGATGGTTTTGATTTCACAACTTTATGATGCAACAGCATAGAAGTGGCACTATATAGAACCACATGGCATACGGAAAACATGGTCAACCTAACGGGAGGGGGTGTAAGCGAAGATGGAGTGAGACGAGTTTCCTTTTCTTCTACGGGTCCTATTGCCTCTGGCAGGCGCCGCCACGGTTGGTGGGCTTGACAATTACCTCCTCTGCCCACTTTCAAGAATAAATTAGGGGAATGTATTGCATATAACCTCTACGATGCGAAATACCGTTGAAACCCGGCTTCTTCCTGGAATGACGGACCTACGTCCAGTGGTGGAAAGTCCGAACCAGTTCCAGCGAGGCAATATTACCATGCTCTGCACCATACAAACATTCGACACACAACAGCAAGAGGCTCAACAAGTCAACATTGTGCACGCACATTGCGAACATAATTAACCATTGTGGTACAAAAGAGACACCAATGCAGACTGTGCTATTTGATTCCAATAAGGTTTTAATACAAATACTTCCTGTTCAACTGCAAACAAACCAAGCGTGGCTCATTTATGGCTTCACTTCAGATCTACTGAGTGGTCGTGACCTATGAATTAGGTAGGCTATGAGCGACCGTATAAAAATGAATTATTGCCAAATGCAGACTTGTGTGCTAGATATTAGTAGGCCTACTGTATGCAGATACAGTAGGACTACGTCGTTATAGAGGCCTGCGAGGATTAGGTAGGCCTACCTGCATGATTGCATCGACCAATATTTAGCAACTGCAGTGTTCAGCCGCAACTGTTATACTGAATGCGCAGAATAGGTTCTATCGTGGCCTAACAGTGACGTGACAAAAGCAGGCTTTGTAGTTGTGATCTATACCTATTTCCATACAACTTACAGCATTTCTAATTCGAAATGCTACGAATAAATCAAGAAGGATAATAGTAAACGTCTACCGTATATAGGCCTAATGGAGGTTATTCGGCTAATCGCTGAAGTTTACTTGATTGGTATATATCATTTACTGAAAGTCTTCGTTGAAGGTAATTTGCCAATGATCAGGAAGAAAAACTATTTTAGTGATAATGTTTTGTGATTTTTCCAATATATCGAGGCTTCAAAAATGAAATTCCGATGAAGCGCGGTGGTGTGGATCGCAAACTTCCTCTTTCTTGACCATTCAGGTGTTATCCATCCTACGTGTTAATATTTATTCAATTATTATTGATATTATTATTATTTGATGTATTTATTAAGCGCCACTATATAATGACCAAGCATCAATCGATGGCGCTGCGTAATTGCGAGTAAAGGACTTGCTCAAGGTCCCAATGCAGTAATTTCTCAGGGAAAGCTCGAACCCGTACTCTCCGCGCTATAAGACAATCAAGCCATTGGCTACCTTGTCCCAACTGTCACTCTCATCATCGCTGTCTGTCAACTGCGCACGTCATCGTTTACCTTCGAAGCTCTCTGTCTCTGTCTCTGTCTGTCTGTCTGTCTGTCTGTCTGTCTGTCTGTCCCTCTCTCTCTCTCTGCCGCTCGACGCCAGAGCCAAGCCAATCAAAACTAACAGAAACAAACCGACCAAGAAAAAAGTACAACAAGCATAAAGATATTAATTAATTTGGTGCTAGGTATTTTAGTAATACAACCTAACCAGACAGACAGAGTTGAAGAGAGACAGGTAGCTGGAGACAGATCTAGTCCGAAAAACTAGATGTTCTTATGAATATTTATTCTACAACAGGAACGAACGCTGTTAAAAATTTTTAATGTGATAGACTATACACATTTTCAGAGTAAACCATCAAATATAGTTTGCCTTATAATTGCCAAAATTTGCATTCGTCATGCATTTCTGTTACTAAGGAAGTATTCAAGATCAATACATTGGTTGCTATTACGATACCAGTGATCAAGTCCTGCAAAGAAGTCCCCTCGACAACGGAAATCTCTTGACCATAGAGCTGTGTATTACTCAGTGTCAACGTCTTAATTCAACCTTTGCCGGAATGCAGGTGAATATTTTCATTATTAGGCCTACGGATTTGATTAATCAATTAGGAAGTAGGTCCTATTAGCCAGAATGCAGTTTATGAAAATTTGCAATTCCGAACAGTTACTTTCCAGTTTTCTGTAACTCAACTGTGCTTATATAAACATGTAATAAATTATATCGTATGTATGATATCAATGTTTGTGTATCAGTATGAACATAGGCTACATAGCTTATTACCTGTGGTGTTTAGACGGATCTTTTTACTTGCTCCTATGTTCATTCCTATTCTACAAGAAGATCCAAGCTTTATCGTCAACCCTATGTTCATACAAACACACGGTTATCATCCATTAGATATGCAGGGGCTAAAGTTTGAAACACGATATTTACCCGTAAATTACCTTCTCTGCCCACTTTCAATAATAAATTACGGATATACGCCATTATCTGATTCAATAAAAACTTGAACCTTTCCGATTTGCATTATTGGGTGTGTTAGTTAGGATATGTTAGTCAAGATATATTGGTTAGATGTAAGCTAACCAATGTATTATTACTTAAGTTACCTCATGTGTATTGATGTGATTCCTGTACCTATTTTTAACTAATCGCCATACGCTCTAGTTACTGTGCATTATTCACCGTGTCAGATGGTCCTATTAGTGGGATTTCCCATCCTTTTTGGGTTGCCCCTCGTAACATCTAGGAATGTAACTTACCGCGTATACTGCATAGCTGTTACTCAATGTTTACAGGAAATAAACAGAATTGAATTGAACAGAATTCTTAAAATATCGATCTTAAATATTATGCATGTAGCAGTTGTACTCAGATAAACTGTAAGAAATTCGATATGCTGTAGGCCTACGAGCCTATTAGAATGTTTGTGAAATAGTATAATAAAGTCAAGAACACACTTACTTTAATACTGATCGAAATCAAGACAAATTTAATTTTAAAAATGTGCCATAAATATAGTAACACATGATTCAGCTAACCCTTATTTATTGTTTTCAGAATCCAGAAACATGCTTATGTGGAAATGACTTCGGTGTCAGTCTAACGGATGCGTCCTGTAACTCACTTTGTCCTGGTAATCAGTTACAGTTCTGTGGTGGATCGAACGGACACACAGTTTTCTATTCACTTTACGCTGGTACCGGCATCGACTTTATTACTTGTTTGTCTTTGTTTTTAAGCTTTGTCACACTTTATATAAATTTCAGCATCTGCTTATTTTGCGTTCCTGAGTGTTTTCTAACTTTGACTATTGATAAATGTTAATCTATAAAAATTATAATGAGATTGCATTGATCCCATTCCTACTTAATAAGACGCTGACGAATATGGGAAGTTCTACCAGTCAGTCCGAAAGGTGTCATCATACGGCCATTACTTATCAAGCCACGAATGGTTCCCGATGAAACTGACAACTATACAGTTTCCCAAACTGTGGGTCGCGACCCAAAAGTGGGTCGCGAAGCTTTGGGAAGTGGGTCGCCAAAATTTTCCAAAAACATTTATTTTTCTGCAGCAACAACATTTGGCTATGATTGGGCTATAACTAGCTGGATTGCAATGAATTGTAAACTGTTTTACCTAAATCTCCTTTTAATGCTTTGAATTTCTAAGCGCTGTACGTAAATCCGCATATTTCGATACCAATTACGAAGCAAATTTGAGTACACAATGCTTAATTTTACACAATGGGTACCGAGACTGCCAAGATATTAACAAGTGGGTCGCGACCCAGAAAAGTTTGGGGAACCGCTGAACTATAGGTCCATCTTAAATTTATCTACAATGCTTGAGAAAGGTGTGGTTTGGCAGGTATTGTGCTATCTAATGCTGAAACACAACTTCTCCGTCCTAAATCAGTTCACCCATTTTATCAAACACCTGTTTGTGACGTGACATAGGCCTATTATCAAATCTGTCACATTAAAAATATCGTAATATCTTATAGTGCTTTTTATTATAAAGCTATTGTGACTGAATATAGAGTCTTTAGCGAGCTACCGTAGTGTGGTATACAGTGTGTTTCTAGCGCAAGTGTATTTGTTGCATAATAGTAAAAACGGTAACACTCCGGGTGGCCTACTATAAGTAGGCTCTACTCTAGTGATCATTGCCGATTAAACTGAAAAGGAGAGAAGTCTCAATAGTTTTCGAAAATAAAATAAACACATATTAGCTTCAATTAGTGAGTGATTCGTATATCCTTCATATCCTCACCCCAGGTCTGCCGATGTATATATTTACAAGTAGTCCGTATCCAATAAAAGATCAATTTATCAAACTTGCCTCTTCTTGCCCACAACACTTTTTCCAAACTATACTCAATACAGGAGATGGCTCAGATGGGGCTTCATGCATTGTTAAAAATTAATTAATGGTTATTCAACAGTATGTCCTTTTGGTTTCTACGGCGATGGGTGTAATCTGACGTGTCATTGCAAGCAGCAGACTCCCTGTTACCGGGGCAGTGGAATGTGCCCCAATGGATGCGAAGACAGCTGGACGCTAGGTAACTGTAGTAAAGGTATGCAACATGTAATAGAAATCCTTTTCAAACATAGCAGATGAAAACTTACTTAGGCTTACTTACTTTTCTGAATAGCAGAAATTCTCAAAGAAAGTATGTCAAACAGCATGTTTCTGATTTATTTGAGATATTTGGAAAATTTTGAAAAGAAGTCCCTCATGCCTTTTCCCATCCCTTTCCATCCGTGTGGTTTTCTGCCTTCTCCCCTATTCCTTACTCCTATCTGCCCAAAACTGTCTTATTTTAAACTTTGCCTCAACTTTGCATTGACAAACACAAATCATTGCATCCATCTCTTCCCATCCTTCCGCTCTTGATGCGCCCAATCAATTTACCTCATTAACTTACTTCCTATATTACACCGATTCTATCCTGATCCGCCTTCATCAGGCGCTGTATCTAGCTCCCACCGGCCTCTACAGTCCACCCAAGATCCTCTTCCATCTCTAATATCGTTCCCCGGCTGGCGGGACTCCATTCGGCAGGGGTTTGACCCGTAGGCTTAGGCACCGACCAACTCGGCGACCGGTCCAGCTATCAAATGTTACCTATTCTATATGTAAATTTACTCCTAGGACGATGCACCAAGTATAGGCTACGTGTCTACGTTTCTTATGTATAGTTTTATTCTCTTATACATTATGGCTCTAAAACAACTAGTCAGTAAATGCATTTACGCGAATTAACGAAGTGAAATCAGTAATGTGGTCCAGGCCTTATGTGACGTATTGCCCTGACGTGATAGGCTTGCAAAGGTTTGCTATGTGTGGTCGAAAATGTAAGATTATTGCATAGAGTCATCCGAAGCGTTTTGACAGTTTATAATGTCAGAAGACGGTGCCAGCAAGGCCAGTGTTGGAATGAAAGAGGAAAGAACGCTAGCGTTGGAGTGGGTGAAACACGATTGCATCAGATAGGTCCCTATATATATTTCTAAGGTTATGACCAGACCGTTGAAGAAGAACCATGCATGAACTGTTCGAGTTTTACCTTGCCGGACTGATCTGTGGGTTACAGAGCAATGTAAAGCCGAGTCGGCGTAGGGCTTACTGCTATAACTGGATTCCAAAGTGATTAACCGTAGAGCACACCTGTCTAGTTCTCTCATTGGTCTTCTGGCAACGAATTGTTTGTTTTCGTACGGTATCGCTGAGCAATGCCTCTGACTTTCCGCAGCACTTTTGAATAAGCTGGTAGCATGCGCTTGAGTAGAATTGAGAAGGTAAGCTAAATTTACAATGAATTTACAGTCTTACAATTACGATTAACAAATACACTAAGGTTACATTGAATTGAATTGAATATTCGGCTTCAGAAGAGTATAGGGCCTAACTAGAGCTGTAGGCCTACCGATAAGGCTTTTTGCCGATTATTCCGATACCGCGTGTAGCCGATTATTGTAATAGCCGATACCGCGTATGAAGCTGATTATTTTATTATCGCCCAAAAACTACGCAAACGACGTTGTATGGGCCTAAGGGCTATTAAGGAGTTTCCAGTCCTGTGTATAATAGGTCCTTGGTTTCAACGGTGTCTGCTAAGTAGTGCAATGCTAAATATAAATCAATAATACGAAACAACACATGTATAGATACTTGTGCTCATTAAATTTTCTATTTGTAACGATTATTGTGCAAAATATGTCAACTGTGAAATAATTTGCATCGGCGCCGATACTTTTTCGCCGATACCGGTTATGCCGATTCCTCTAATAATCGGCCCGATTACGAATGCTACCGATGCATCGGTACAGCTCTAGGCCTAACCCAAATTATTGGTTGTCGTTTCACAGAATATAAATTCTATAATACTGTGTTGTAATGTTTGTATACGATTATTTATACAGCACATTGCGAGAACCTATTCGCAGCTCTCTTATTTAGTATGCATTGTTTAGTTAATTTGATTAATAGTCTTTTATATCTTTATCGTATTAATTTTCTTCTGTCATGCACTGTTGTGCTGATTGTTTACTGACCTGATACTCGCATATCTACTTACTTATTTACTTCCTGATTTGTTTATAATATGGAACTATAGTTACAAAATAATACACAATGATTAAATTAAGAGTTATTTAAAAAAGAGTGTGTGTATTGTAGCGGACATGGATGGGTTGGACTACATGTGTTAGGCGCTATAGAAGTAAGAGGTAACTGAGTACTAAGGCCTTGGAGTGGGTCAACGAGTGCTTGAGGCCTAGTGCCTCAGTGGGGCCTTGTGCCTCAGTGAGGCCTTGTGCCTGGGGTCTGATGCCTCATTGAGGCCTCGTGCCTCAGTGAGGTCTGGTGCCCGGGGTCTGATGCCCCACTGGGGCCTCATGCCTCAGTGAGGCATCGTGCCCCTGTGAGGCCTCCTAACTAGTATAAAAGGGGCTCCGTGCTTTCATGAAGAGAGATGCGTTAGAAACTCTAGTAGCGGAGCTCTTGTTCTCCGGTGAGGCACCTGGAGAAAAGAGAGGCATTAGAAATACTTTGGCGGAGCTATTGATCTCACAGAGGCACCTGGAGAGAAAAGACCGGTTAGGGACTGAAGGAGCGAAGCCTTGTACATCGGCGAGGCATCTCGGGGCGATTATAGAGATAGTAGCTGAGTTTCTTTTTGGATTTACAATCGTATGGAAATGCTGAATAAATCGTGATTATCGTGGATATAAGAAAAGTCTTCAATCGTTCTTCGGTCTTGTCAATTGTTGAGTCGATCGGTTGTAAGAAAACTCGTAAGTCCTTCGACGACATCGGAGGCCTTATGTACGCGCACAAGTCCCGGGCCTTCTTAACCACTCGGCTGGCCTTGGGAGTATACGGTATATGTTATATATATATATATATATATATATATATATATATATATATATATATATATATATATATATATATATATATATATATATATATATATATATATATATATATATATATATATATATATATATATATATATATATATATATATATATATATATATATATATATATATATATATATATATATATATATATATATATATATATATACCCCGGCGAAGACAAGGACTTATTTCAGCCACAGTATGCAGGTGATAGTGACATTGATTTAGTACCTTTAGATTACACAGTGCTAAACGTTTAGGAGACTGTTGAGATACCTAGTAATTATGGTTTATTTGCTTAGCAAGGCTACACTAAAACGACTAGATTGGTGGAAAGATGGAAAGGTTTCTCGAGCAACATAACGAATGGAAAGTATAACAGATTCACAGCATAAAAACTGTAGTAATTATTTAATGCTTTTGATTATCAGAAACGTCTCAGTCTCTGTCAGATAGACGCATTGGATGCTACCGTGATGCACCAGATAGGGCAATGGAATTTTCCTATGGAGTTCTTCCCTCATGCACCGTTGAGTTATGCTCATCTATTTGTGCTTCAAGAAATTACACATATGCAGGGCCACAGGTGATTATAAACTGTATTTAAATATGTATTTCGTAAATACTATTGTTTCTACTGAGCTTACAACAGATGGATCTCGATGAGACCAACATCGCCTTTAACTCTTGTCACATACCTGCAGTCATAGATGAGGTCCAGCTTTCTAAAAATCTGACCGAAGCATACGGCAGTGTTTGTTTCTGATCGAAAAATTTAAGGCCACGTGGACGACCCGCTATGGTCTAGAGTCAACCAACTATTTGCTTACCATCGGTCTACAGTAGAAAAGCGATTTGGCTATCTTCATTTTAGCTGTATGTATTAGTTTCAGATCAAAACAATCTATGCATCAGTATTATTTTTACTAGCTGCTTAAAGAAGCCAGATCTACCGCAACGAAAAGTGAAACTAGGATGCTGACTTCGCATAAATTTTTAAAATTTAATTTAGGCATAGCCAACTCAGCTACATGAGTTCACTGTAGGTGTGAAGGTGAGGGAGAGGACTGGCCACCCGCTATCATATGCCAAGACTAAGAAAATGAAGTCGCTAACGCTTCGCACCATGGCTTCCTGAGGGCTAGCTTAAGGAACTGTTCTTCCTCTTAGGCCCATTCCCTGTTTGTAAATTTTTATCTAGTTTGTGGTGCATTTTTCCAAAATATTTTTTTCTCAACCTCCTGCAATAACATGCTCTCAATATAGGATACTGAAGTAAAGTAACTCCATGATCACATATTATAAGATCGACCTTAATTCAATCAAAACTTTGAGTTCACTAAGCAGATGACGTTCAGCGATGGTCACTTAGCATTATTGGTGATTGTTAAGAAACCTCCATGCTTTCTCCCAGGTCACCTTAAAGATTTCCGGTAAAATTGTTTCGAGTAGGCTAATGAGTTCAGCATTATTGTTAGTTAATTCGTTTTTGAATATAGTCTATCTAGCGGATAAATGCAATAATGTCCGTAATGATTTTAGTACTTTCGTTACTGTTTCTGTGGAGAGAATTACGATAAATATGGGCAACTGAATGATTCTAGTTGCGACACTAGATGCGACGGCGATCCTAATGAATTTTGTGGTGGCGTATACGCCCTAAGCGTCTATGTTGGCAAGTATCTAACTATGTTATTGCATTCAACTCCATAAAATGGTATCTGAAGCTAGTTCAAAATTCTCCTATATTCGTTACACTAAACACAAACCCAAGGTTCTGATCTCTGGTTCGGTTGAAGTCGACGTACTTGTGATCGAGCCTTTCTCTGTTCAGTTGTGTTAGCTTTGAGAGCACAATCTACTTCAATCGCTTACTTATCGCTTACTAGATTTCTTGAAGACAACTACATGATTTCGGACCTTTTTTCTTCATAGCGACAATCACTAGGTAACCAGCGCTGCGCTTTGGAGAAGTGTTGTTCAAAATCAGTTTTAGTAGAACTCACCTCTATATCCCGACTTATGTATCTCACCTAGAACATTTACCTATGAATTAGGGCTGTACCGAATAGGTGATTACCACCATTCGGCCGAATACGAATAATTGGACCAACTATTCAGCCGAATACGAATAGTGTAGGCCTACAGAACAGGTCTACCGACAACATTCAAAAATACGTTAACGTTCACTCACTGTACACAAAGAATGAGACTACTGACACTGCGATACCGCGGTCCAGGCAGTAGTCAACGCCTGGCTGCAACCACATCATATATTTTACGTTAATAAGATATTTACTTCAGTCCACTCGCTATAGCAGCCGCATATGCAGAAACAAATGTCACTTGACCACTATTTGTATTCGGTCCGACCGCTACTATTCGGCCGAATACCGAATAGCTATTTGGTCCACTATTCGGCCCCGAAGCGAATACGAAGCGAATTTTCGGTACAGCCCTACTATAAATGAGGACCTATGTTCCAACCGCATATGTCATTACTATTCTATTGCCTATTGCGTTATAGACATATTCTGCAGCAATGTTTTAAAGGCTGCACTCAATGGAGACCAAAAGTTGTTTAAATGCTTTACTATTCCGATTAATGTCTCGTCGACTATTTAATGCAAGCTAATGCAAGTTGTCTTAAAATTATATATCATTTTCTCGCGTAACACATTTTTGCAACCAATCTAGGTAACAATCGCGAGTGTCTGATCACACTTTTGCGACCTTAGATATTGTCAGATGTGAATTGGTTGTTACGATAATGTTGTACCATGAATTTCCGTGCAATAAAAAACCAAAGAAAATGCACAGGGACAAAATTAAAAAATTACAGGAATGTATTTTTAGGGTTTCACAATATTAATTTTCATTTTTACTCGAAAAAAAGGTGTTTAATCGTTGTTCTGAATTTTCAGCTTGTCCCATCGGCTATTTCGGGAATGACTGCTTATCTCGGTGCAACTGCAACAACAGAGAAATATGCAGCTGTGGAAATTGTACTTGTTCTTCAGGATGTAAATCTGGTTGGATGGGAAGACGGTGCGAATTCAGAAGTAGGTTTTAATCATCAAATCGGTATGAAATGCTTATGAAGGCGCAGAATCGCTATCGACCACATTTTAGGTTATTACTACAGCAACACGAAGTATGTTATTTTCTACCTCGTCTCAGTTCCACTCGCTACTTAAGACTGCTTTTTACCCCCTAGACCTGGGCCGGGAGCGCCTCTGATTAGAAATCTTCGATTGATTTATTGATTTTATCTTTCTGTAATACGAATTTACCGAGTAATTGGTAGATTTATTCAGTTAGATTTGCAAGTGAATCGTTTTTGCAGCTCTGTGCAGATAATCGGTCGACCTACAAAAGTAGACAGGTTTCGGGTTAATCGCCTATTTCTGTAGAGTAAAATATTCCGTCTGAAACTTAGAAATCTTCCATTCGGCGATGCAATAGCGAAACAGAGTCTTCTTTGTGACGTCGCTGTCAATCATGGAGAGGTTCTGCAATCAAGTGGCTGATGCGTCATCTAGGGTGTGCTAGGGATTGCAGGTCGGGGCGCGTAAGCATGTGCTTCAGGCTTCATTCCTCGTTGCCAATGTAACGTGGGAACAATTTGTCAGCTGTTTAATAAGGAAGTGACTGCGTTGGTAATCCTCAATTGTTTGTTAGTGCCCACCACTAGTGGTTTTTCGAGTTGTTTGAGCAATATTCGCTTATGAATGTTCTTAATGAATACTTTGCATCACCTAGGTAAGCGAACACAACACTTTAGAGACATACCGTAAATTGCTGTATCAAGTACATAAATGCACAGTTTGCACACACTCTGTTTTAATAGATTGTTTGGACAACAATGGAGACTGTTCAGTAAACGAAACATGTGCCACGGTGGACCTGAAGTTCTCGACTTCAACCCGATGTAATTGCAAACAGGGATATCAAAGGAAGACGTTGTGGGATGCTTGTACAGGTTGGTTAAAACAAACATGGCCTACATTGTGGAGTGCTTAACATAAGGGCATGTATTCTAGCGGTTATCAACAATGTGATAAAAGTCTGTGACGACTGCATGTTTGCGGAATGCAAGCGAACAGTGTCAGTGCTATATTGTAACTTCTTTCACTTGTTGACCTATATCTTTGAGTTGCGTGGGTCCACTATTTCGTCTTTCTAGGACAATCTCTCCGCCTAGCGATCATGAATAACATAGGCAAGCTGTTTCCCACTCATTCCGACCGAAATTAGTTTAGGCCTATCCAAGGTTTATGATCCAGTGAATTACTCAAAAGAACCTACAGTTCTATGAAATGTTTACTCTCCTTCTGTTTAACGAAGCCTAGAAACTCTAAATATTCACGAAAAATGCAGTAGGTATATTGGAGAGGCGCTATATAAATACCATGAATGAATGAATGATTGAACGAATGAATGATTGAATGAAAGAACATGACTACGTGCATAATGTTAGAAAGATTATTGGCATTAGGTACAAGGTAATACGAAGTTTGAATTCTGCCCACCTTATGATATCGTGACATACCTAATCAGAACTAACTAACCTATGTTTTAGGTACAAGGTAATACGAAGTTTGAATTCTGCCCACCTTATGATATCGTGACATACCTAATCAGAACTAACTAACCTATGTTTTTTTTATCTAGACCTATCAAATCCTTTAGTTCATACTCCTTACATCGGTTAGCATTGCTCAAATAAAATCTGACTGGTGTAGGTTTAATTGGTGCTCGATAAATGCAGAGCTGTCTTTAACAAATCTGGCTTGACTTAATAGAGTTTTGAGACTTTTAGTATTTTAGCGGTTTAGCATTTTTTCAGCAACTACTTAAAATACTTTTGTCGAACATTCTGTAAATCATAGGAGCCTACATTGGTTGCAGGACGTCGCGGTCAATCAGAAGTTCAGAAGCTAAACATGAAATGATTCAGTCTTGACTTTGTGTGATCTAGAACCTTTTCATGCGTCTCAGATTCTAGTCGAATGCTACTCCAATGAGAATTATATTAACACATATTGATGTAGATTTTAAGAATGTTCCTATGATGACATAAATTGGCTTATTTGATAATGTATGGTAATGCATCCATCAGCATTCTTCTTATTCCACTTCCTATCGAATGCACATATATTTCGCCAGTAGTCGAAGAATGTGAAAACAACATTTGTGATAGAACGACAACAAATTGCATCAAAACTATAGATGACTTCGTCTGCGTTTGTTTGATCGGATTCAGACGTCTAAACTCTACACACTGTGAAGGTAAACGGAAAACATTATATATTTTAAATCAATAAAGTATATATAGGCCTAGACGTGAACTTATATAGCATATTGGTTTAAATTTGTCATCTTTAGATATAACAGGTGAACTGTGATTTATGATTTACAAAATGTTCGACAATAAGTTGTTACTAGAAAGTTTTGATATTTAGGCTATTATTTTTATTTCCATTTGTTTTGTTGCAAATGCCACTTCGATCGCGCTGCATGGAAAAGTTTGACGCAATCTTTTCCGAAAATGGAAATCAGACAATTTTTGAATTCATTTTATAAAAATAATGTTTGCTTTTCCAGATAAGCCTTGCAGTGCATCGAAGGTCTGTGAGCAACAAGGTAAGAAATTGGCCTAGTAGATGAATTAGTATTTTTATGTGTGCACTATACATGAGCATGTGCTTTAATTGTTGTTGTTGTTGTTGTTGTTATTATTATTATTAAAATAGTTTTATATAGCGCCCCTTCAAAATGCCTACTCAGGAGCACTTCCAGCCCAACTATGGTCGAACAACGCAGTTTTGAGGACAGTAAGAAACGAATGTGTAAGACCTATAGCTGGCATGTTAATTCCACTCAAACTACCCAGTTTATTAACACATTAGCTTTAAGTCCTAACGCTGTCGAATATTTTTTGGATAATTAAAATGGTTTCATCATTCAAAGAAAAAGTAACACATTTGTTGATGGGCTGTAGCAGCACACCTCTCCAGAGACATATCCGTCTAATAACACGGTACACTTTATAATCTCCCAGCTTGTATTCATATACCAACCGAGAAGGATGGAAGGCTAAGACAGCTGAAGAAAGTGCTTTGGCCAAAATATTAGAACCCACTTTCGCAGGAAGTCGTAAACATTGCACCTATGTAATCAGCTAACGATCAACAGGTGAGGCATAGAGATGTTTATAACCGTTTCAATGCATTATAGTAGTTCGAGAAAATGCTGAAAAAATATGTCATAAAATTACTGCGTCGACTTTGCCACATTAAATTTATTGATAAAATTAACAAATGATTTCAGGCTTTTCTCTTGGAGTTGTTGTTGGTGCCAGCGTTGGTTCGGCTGTTGGGTCGGCTGTTATTGCTGTCAGCATCGTAAGCGTAGTCATTTGCTGCAGGTAAAACAATCTTCGTCGTGATAGTGGATTTTAATCTCAAACAGTTAACTAATTTTGACATTCTTTAACAACAAGCATACATAAATACACACTCAAGATACTTCTTGGTACTAAATGGGCTAAGTTAAAGCACAAGTATACTCGTTTGAAACAGTTGCATATCTAATTGTCTATATCAGGATATCGATGAACTCCGTATATAGGCATGTTATTGCTCCTGAGCCTAATAAGTAAATAGCCTACCTTAATAACAGTTGAAATATCTTTTTAGAATAGCTACAACTCGTTTAAAACCGTTGATCTCTGAATGTAGACAAACTGTGCGATATCAGATAAAATATGGTGCAAAGCACTATCGAAATAGGTATGAGGGATAACCTAGAATTGAAAGTGTTCAGAAACTTTGTCATTTCAACAGCCGGTTGAACGGATAAGAGAAGTTCTGCAAACTTGTGAAAATAATTTTTTTAAATATCATTTTACGCTCAGTATTTTATTGTTATGATAAAAAAATGCAATATCAAAATTAATGTCCGTAAGCCTCTACTATTTTCGTGGAAAATCAGTGGAGCAATGCTTTTACAGACAGTCTTCTGGAAATATTACTGGAACTCAATTTCTGCCTTAACCCTTCCAAAACTGAATTCATAATCCTAGGCCTCCCTGATCAAATCAAGAAAGTACCTGATCTTTCCTTAAACCTTTCGACTAATTCATCGTCCCTCACCTTCACCTCCGCGATCTTGGTGTTACTTTTGATCCACACCTCTCCTTCTCTAACCACATCTCCAACCTCTCGCGCTCCTGCTTCATGCACTTTCGTGACCTCCGACGCATGAGACCCATGCTCGACCTTAAAACTGCCTCCACCATTGCAACCTCCATTGTTCATTCGAAGCTTGATTACTGCAATTCTCATTTCCTCAACCTTGAATCCACTCAAATCAAGCGCCTACAGCTTATCCAAAACTCACTAGCCAGAGCTGTCACTAGAACGCCAAAACATCATCATATCACTCCCGTCCTCAAATCACTCCATTGGTTAAAAATCCCAGAGCGAATCCACTTCAAAGTTCTATCACTAACCTACAACTCCCTACAATATTCCCAGCCCAAGTACCTCCGTGATCTCTTTACCATTCAGACAACCCGCTCCACCCGATCATCGTCCTATCTCAGTATTTCTCGACCCCCAGTCACTACTCACCTCAAGTTCTCCAACCGAGCCATATCCAACACAGTACCACGCCTCTGGAATGATCTCCCCCCTGAATTCCGCAGTTTCTCAGTGCCTCCATCATTATTGCAACCTGTCCTTCATCCTCATCCTCATGTTCCTCTATCTATCACCCCCGGGCTTTCCACTCAAAACTGAAGTCTCACCTGTTCAAGTACTCCTACCTGACTCATCTGATACTCCGCCTTCCAATTATTCTCGCCGTAAACGACACCCGTCTTGAGAGCTGCTCTGCCTAACCTGATCTGGTACCCTGGAAATCGGATTTGGACCTCTGGAAACCCCCTTTGATTTGGTTTGGCCTCCTGGAAATCGGACTTGGACCTCTTTTGGACCACTATCTGGAAACTGATCTGGTACCTTGGAAATCGGACTTGGACCTCTTTTGGACTACTCTCTCGAAACCCCCTTTGATTTGGTTTGGCCTCCTGGAAATCGGACTTGGACCTCTTTTGGACTACTCTCTGGAAACCCCCTCTGATCTGAAGTAGCGCTCGTGAATAGGCTGGTGTCCTGCGCTTGGCCTTCGAGTGGCGCTTTAGAAGTTTGGAGATTACGATTACGATTACGATTTCCGTTGCCAGACGTTTCCTATCATATTATACAAGTCTGACCCATTTCAAGCTCTAAACTGTAAATTTAGGCTTTGCTATTTGAATATTATTATGTCATCGCAATACAGTTCTACTTATTCGTTTCATTTTAGACGACGACGCGGTCAGCAGAGTATAAAAACAGAGGGTAAGATTTCTTTTCAACACGAAAAATAGGCATTTTTATATCAAACTAAAACGTTCTAGCACGCGTATCTGGCTAAGATGACTCTTCGTATTATATTGCTACTAAAGGAATCACTTTTTTACATTTATGAACTGATGTAGGCCCTATAACATTGCAAGCAACTGCTAAAGCGCTTTAGAATTGGTTAAACGATTTGACAGTAGCATACAGATCTTTTATTACGTGTTTTCCTTAACTGTTTATTATTGGATATAACCCCATTCGGATAACCGTATTTCCTCTCCTCGATCTCTCTCATGCACTCCATTTCTCTCGTCTCTCCATAATTGCGAACTTTGCCCCACAATATTATGATGACCTATCCTTTCTCCCCCCACCCCACTTCCTTATCCCCTTCCATTCTCCCTTCCACTCACTCCTTCTTCCATCCCCATCTCTAATACACGAATTTAATGTGCTTTGTCCGCCACTTTAAGGTCACTTGCTGATAACAGAGTAGGACTACATGCTGACACTTTCACAGTTACTGTTAATAATATTATGCTGATGACACTTGCTTCAACTCTAATTAACGTTGTCATGGCGAAAGTAATATTTCAGCACAGGACCAAGAAGTGGTCACCACTATTTTTAAAAAGTGGTGGTCACAATACAAAGTTAGGTATACGGCTATGTCTTTGACCATCATCGATTTTTCACTCTCTCTCTCTCTCTCTCTCTCTCTCTCTCTCTCTCTCTCTCTCTCTCTCTCTCTCTCTCTCTCTCTCTCTCTCTCTCTCTCTCTCTCTCTCTCTCTCTCTCTCTCTCTCTCTCTCTCTCTCTCTCTCTCTCTCTCTCTCTCTCTCTCTCTCCATATATATATATATAAATATATATATATATATACTCTATCTATAACAGTGTCTTCATATTTTTGTTTAGCTTCACACCATTTAGTTTCAATGTTTTGGCGCTTATGGTAAATTCATTGAACAATGCTTTACTTAGATGCAGCTGATATTCACCGTCAAGAAGTGACCGATGCGAAGGCTGAGACACCGATTTCATTATTCGCATATGCAACATTGAACAAAACAAGCAATGAAAACGACTCTGCTTACACAGAACTGACTGGTAATGAGAACCGACCAGTAGCGAATGAAACCAGGAAGAGATTTGAAACTGGAATTCGAGAGCAACTTCCTGTAAACGAACTTGGCAGAGACACAAGTTTAGTTTACGAAGATCTTGGATAATAAGAAAGGTCTCGATGTATAGGCATATACAATCCAACAGCTTACATGTCTGTATGACGAATATCTGATACACGCTGATTACCCTTCTCGCAACGTTGAACATGTAAATTGCATCAACCTGGAAGCTCCGAAAGCGCTAGATATCAGAATGCATAGGCATCTATTGGGATTGCTTTGCAGAGACTCTTCTGGTTGGACGTAGACAGGTTGCGTGTTATGTAATCGACGTGCGATCCAATCTTTTGAGGTTTTATTGCTCCGTTGCATAATGCACAAGGCATGAATTGATGGTCGCTAGCAGAAAAATCCAACAAAGTTTAAAGCAGTTGTGGAATCAATGTCGAAATCCAATGGAATAATTATAAATGACGAATCCTTAGATCTTTCGGTAATCCCAGATAGGCCTACTAGATCATCCAACACCAATATCTTATGTAGGACATACCGTTTGTCGCCCATATAATAATATTTCAAGATTATTTTAAATAGCCTACATATTTATTTAATTTTATTCCGGATATTTCTATAGAGCCTCTCGAAGTCAACTACTACTCAGAGGCGCTCCCGACTACAGCATTTGATACATATTCAATTCAATTCAATTCAATGATTTTTATTGCAGCCGGTAATTCCATATATGGTAGCATCAATGAAGCTGGTTCAATCCGCTGCGGTAGACCTAGTCATCTTTCATTGCGTAAACTAAATGTTCCTTTCCAATCTGCTTATCGCAAATATTTCATTCGACTGAAACTGCAGCACTTGACATACAAAATAACATAGTCAACCTTGTAGACAACTGCTTTCATTTTACTTGACCTTTCTGCCGCCTGTAATATCGTCGATTGTGATACACTCTACCTTCCCAGCGCCATCTGTTAGTTTGCATCTGCTTCTGTATTTATCCATGCATTTATCTGTTGCCGCATTGATTATTGTCATTCTGTACTTATAGGCCTGCGGAAAGTCTGTCTTTCTGCCCTTCAATCGGCACTAAACGCGGCTGCTCGCCTCATTGCTCATCGTTCTCGATTATCGTCCATCTCTACTTACATGACTGATGTCTTGCATTGGCTTTCTGTCTCCGCTCGTATCCACATCAAGATCATTACACTTTTGTATCCAAGGCGCAACAGGGCTTAGCTCCAGCCTACTTTGTGACCTGAGGCGCAAACCTCCCTCTGCTTCTTCTCATCGACCCCTTCGTTCTCTGAATCGGCTTGATCTGTTTGTTCCCTGGGTGAGGTCTGCCCCAGCTCAGTCTTGCTCTTTCGCTGTCGTGAGCCCATCCCTATGGAACTCCCTTCCCTTGGTACTGACTCGAACCCTACTTACTAGTCTCTCTCCCTCTCTCATTTAAAGTCTTTTCTGTTTCCGCGAGGCTCACACGCTGAGAAAGCCTCTGAATAGTTCGCACTGTTATGCTTTATAAACTCCCAGATAAAATACCAAAACTTAAAGATCGGACATTTCTTTTGATAGCTAAAAGTACAGTTTGCAATATTTTCCACAGAATTGATGCATCGCATAGCACAGAGGTCTGTAATAATGAAGAGTTCGTCGGGAACTATTCATATGAGAATGATATGGATTATATTGTATTGCATTGTATTTCAAAACTTATAAAGCGCCTCTACCCAGTGCCCACAATCAGAGGCGCTCCCAGTGCGAAAGTCCTCGGGAAAAAGGTTTCTAAATTATAGAGCCCGTACTAAAACGGTTAAAACAGAATTTTAAAATGTACTTTCGTGCGTTGTTTTCAGTAAATTTTTTTGTTATTAATACTGTGTTAATAGGCCTTCCTTCCCGTATCTATGGCGCCATATAGCGAAAAGCGCAACTATAGTATTATTTATCGACGTTATGTTCAATTCGTCACTTCCTAATATTTCTGGCCCGTTTAAACCCGATTTGCCAATTGTACAGGCGGTATTTCAAAACTTATAAAGCGCCTCTACCCAGTGCCCACAATCAGAGGCGCTCACAGTGCATGCATTGAGGGGAGAAAGACGGACTATTTATAGCGGCGCCAGTTCGTCACTTCATTATATTTCTGGTCCCTTTAAACCAGCTAAGCTGTTACCTTTCAGTTTTAATTAAGTTTTAAACGATCGTCCGCTAGCTCGTCCATTCTGTAAATTGGTCATTGATATTTATTAGTTGCAAATGGCCAATGAGAGGAGCGTTACATGCAGATATGGACTTCGCCTCATTTTTGTTCTTTTATATTATTAATATGCATGTATAATGTTTATTCGTTTATTAGAAATCAACGAAGGATGACACACCGCATCACAGCTTACAAGTCTTAAGCGATAACAAAAATAATGATAATAAAGTAGGCCCTATATAATATTTCCAGTACCATAACAAAGAAATGTATGATGGATTTCTTAAAGTTATACATAGCTAAATAAACGTACTAAAGATTGCAGAACAATGTCATTAGCATATTAGAAAGCAAAAGCAACTCGTAAAAGCTATTATTGCTTCGAAGTAACGAAAACCATCTGCAAATTGGAAATATTCACAGCGGCAACAGACTTTAAATGCATTCTATTCAGCGAAAACTAAACTTAGAGTGTCAAGATGTTATTCTAAAAGCCAGAGGTTATAAAAGATGTCGTTCAAACGACAGACCTAAGAACACGACGAACAGAGCGTGGACCCTGTTCAGTTCGAATCATGGTCGTTTCAGGTTAATCCCTATAACAGACATAGTGACAGCAGGTGTCGCCACCGCAGGTATAACAGTATTGACGGTAGCAGGTATAAGTGTCGCGCTTCCGTTTCTGTCCTGTATTTGTCTCTGCACAAAAAAAACCAAAAAGTTCAAATGTAGGCCTAATAATTTGGAGGTTGAACTTGATAATCCTCGTCCTGGAATTTAAATTAAATAGGTATGACGTGGTTCATGGAATGACACACATTTGTACAGGTCCTTCGTCTTGTCAACGCTCTGATATAGAAGCTATGGCTGAAAAGTAGGGAATTTTTCACCGACTACCGAATCCGAGTATTAGGATGTACCATTTTCCGGATCAGAGGAAGAACCGAGTATCATTTGTTCCATATGCAAAGCTTCACATTTTCATGTAATAAAAAATGGTCGAAATAAATGTTTGTGCTTGTAATAACTGACTAATACATTTTGAATTTTAGAAATAAATAATCAATGAAATGGAATTGACTTCCGTTGTAGATGTTTATTTATTTTAAAAATAACCTTGAAAGATAAGCCTTAAAAGCAAAACCGGTTTTCAGTAAACGTAAGCAGTGAGCGATATCCAGGTGACAAATTCATAAAATACTGTGAAAAAATATTGGAAACTCGGTAGCCCAAAAGAAGCACAAGCCGATACTATGCTCTACTACACTTTACGGTTAAAAGATAACCTTAGAAGCAAAACCGACTTTCAGTAGACGTAAGCAGTTAGCGATATCTAGGTGACAAATTCATAAAATGCCGTTAAAAATATTGCATAGTCCAAAAGTAGCACAAGCCGATACTATGCTTGGGCCCCACAGGACCCAACTTGGTCACTTGAGGGTAAAGGTTGAACATTTATAGCCTATACGTAAGTTTATTGAATTAGTTTAAAAAATTTATTTGCAACTATTTGTGTGAACAGGATTTGCCGAGGCGAATACTTTCCAATACTGCCGGAAAACGGTATAGGTCCTATTCGGCCGAGGCGAATGTCCGAGGAGATTTCCGGTTATTCCCTACTAAAAAGCACAGGTGACCATGTGTGGTGCGTGCTCGAGCGATAATATCGGAGCGACTCAGCGTGTTGTCACACGAATAATTTTTTTTATTATTCGACCTATCACGTGTTGTCTGGACCCATTTCACAGATTAGAGTACCATATTCACCATATTCACATTAAACCGCATTTGACGGGGATATCTCGGATTCAATGATGCCACACCCAGTTTAGGTCTCTGAGACGGCGTCGACGATCCAAAAGAGATTTTCGTCGACAAAGCAGCCAGCTACTTAGAAATAATTTTGTCTAATATCGATATCAGACAAAATTATTTCCAATATTTCTACATTGTTAAATTTGAACGGAGCTCATTTTAGTTGATATAAGAACACCGTCATAGAAAAATAAATTTATAAAATCTCACCTTCATTGCATTGTGGATACAACCAGTAGACCGAGATGCCTTTGCATGTTGCTGTCGCCGTCTTACCCAAGAAAGACGCGTCCGATATTGGAGTACTCGCCACGTCATAATAGAGTCTGTCCGCAGTATTTTGCTGTGAAATAAATCGCTTCATTTTAGTTATCGTAACAAGCTGAACTGCTACAGGTCCATAATACATCCAAGCATGCCTACCTACAGCCATACAGATATACATACACGCATACACATATTCAGGGCTGTATGGGGGGGGGGGGGAAATTAGAGGTGAGTACACGCTACCGGTTAGTTTTCCCAAACAAATTGAAGGAGAGTCTACGCTAATGGTAGTTTTCCGAAACAAATTAGAGGTGGGTACAAATATTTTGTGAGATGAGTATACCTGTCTCTAGAGGTGAATACACGCTGTATGCCCGCGTATGCTCTCGACTATAGCCCTGCATGATAGGGAAGGTCCCCTAAGATGGGACACTTAACGCTGTTTCCCAATTTTTTTTAAACCACAAGCACTATAGTAAACTAAACCACACTGATATGAAGTATATTCTATTTAACTTTCCAATGGTGATTGTTAAAGTTTATCACTTATTCACGATTTCAATATTTTTGCCATGAATAATAATTACTAATATGTCCCATCTTAAGCAACTATACCCATAAGATGGGACAACAATTTCCATCAAGTCAGGCTGCGAAAGGTTAGCCTATTATATAGTAATTTTTATTACAACAGTATTACTCATGTGTAAGCTTATTAATAAACTTATCAACAACTTCAGAAAAATTAATACCTTTTAAAGACTGTTTACAGACTTTAAAGGGACTTTTTATTCTGAATGACAATTTAAAAGGCCTAAAAACGGCAACTCGAGGGTAGGGTATCTCAAAGTATTCAGCAAAAGGCCTAACGCAAAAAGACTACCTGCCAAACTATTAAAGCCTAAACAGTTTGAGATTCATTATTATTGGCTAACGTTATCATTAATTTTAACATGGGACACCGTCGAAGCCTAAGATGGGACAGTGGTGTCCCATCTTATGGCATACTATAGCTGTCCGTTCAAAAACAAATATTTACATTATCGCTCAACTTCAAGCAATAAAGAATGAATGATTAACCATTAAAATGACACTATTTTAAGTGTATACCATAAAGTGAAAGAGATGCGACAAGCTTACCTTGCTTTGCGGAAAAGTATTGTCGAATGAAATAACACCAGTGGACGTGAAAATCTTCACTTATTAATAAAAATCGTCGCAACCGCACCGCAAGTAGGGAAAGTTGCTAGGTAGAGTCAAATATTCGTGATAAGCAATTCGCAACACTAAAGAGGGGCGTCCTCTGCCGAATAACGCTAATAATAGGTCTGTCCCATCTTATGAACTGTCCCATCTTAGGGGACCTTCCCCTATTCACTTATACATAGATGAAAACATTTACATCCGTACGTATAAAATAATAAATACATACATAAATGCATATAAATACACAACTTGTTATTTTTGGAGAGCGTAAAGTATCCCCTATATAGTTTTCTTTTGACCCACTGATGCCAGCTTGAAAATTTCATAAACTTTGTAAAATATTTAGAAGAACTTAAGGGTCCCCGAATATTTTAAACTTTCTGCTGTTGACACGATATTTGTCAATTCTAGGCAAAGGTCTATGAATTTATTGCTGAACAGAAGAGGACAGGCATTGCTAGAAAGTCTTTACATTAATGAGATGCATATGTTTATACTAAATATTAATACACCTGCACGTCTTGCTATATATTTTAGTATTAGAAAGTGAAGAATAAGTGCAGAAGTATTGACTTATTTAATTAAACTACAACTTCGCAGAAACAAAAACATAAACGCTGGCTAAATATCAATTAAACTGCGATTGTAGCCTTGGATGTTTTGATCAGAACTACACCATACTCAGCACGATCTCTTCCACAAGCCAAGGTCTTATGTCATATTGAATTGAGGATGACTTGGCCAGCTTTAAACTAATTTAGAGTTTAAGAAAACAAGCATCGGTGCCTTCAAATTAGAAGAAGTTGTGCGAAATGGTGAGTCTTTCATACGGTTGAGGGATAATATGACGAAAATCTCATATTGAGCGTCAATTGCTGAAAGTAGAAGCTACACTCTCTCAGTTGGAAAATGACGCTGTGCGTTAGAGCACAGCATCGTTGTCTTCCATCAGTGTCTCCACATTCAGCAAGTAGATGCACGGTCTAGGGCACCAGTATAATTGTTAATCGTGTATCTAATTCAACCATGTAGTGCACAAGCCAAGAGTTTTGGAGTGACCTTTTCTATTGCGACATCGTCAATTCTGATGCTTAGCCAGAGCCGGCTAAGCATACACGATGGTGCAATGATAAGTGCCTCGTGTATAGATTTACAATTAATTTAGCCGATAAACACATATTCTTTTTCATTTTTAAAACTCGATACCAACTTTGAAAAAGCACAGCTAAGGTGAGCAAACAAATCTGTTTGACCTTGAAGGGAAATAATAATTTAGATAAATCTGCGATGACACAAGATGATAGATTTTCGAAAATCATATGATTAGATCGCTCATCTTAGTTCATTTTCGTTGAACCTTTGCTAAGATCGGTGGTCTAATTTAATACGTTTTTATTGTGCTGTCGTTGGGAACAATGAACGAAGAAATTAATGAATTAATTTACAAACCTTTCATTTAATGTCATTTAACCATTAATTATATGCACATAGACGGTAGCCATTAGACTGGCGCAAAACACAGAACGTTGGAATGAGTCATCCTGCAGTCTCTTATCTCAGAAACTTTCTTTTCATAATTTAAGCATTTATTAATTTTACCTCTGTCCACGTGTTTCCTAACGCTGGTAACTCTCTGCAAAGTCATATGTATTCCAAACTTCAAGACAGTGAATTCGAACTTTCGCGATGGTTCAACCTCAACCATGAACTGTTTGAAGTCGATCATGCAATCGTAGACATCTACGTTCGATTCCAGAGTCCTATAGTGTGGAATGGACAGGGTTATCGAACTGTGCGGACATTTTAGGGAGGCAAGCATGATAGCAGAAAGAGAAGTAAGGATATATAGACAGCCAGACTGGGAGGGAGGCAGGAATGGAGGAAGGCTTCAAACGAGGGAGGGAGGAAGGAAAGTAGGGAAGGCTGGAGGGAGGTAGGCGTAGCTAACAGTTTGTTTTCCCCACAATACACAATTTGGCGAACTAGCGTGCAGTGCTCTGCGCTTGAGACGCAACTTAGACGATTTATAATTGTAAATGTAATTATTTGGCTCTCAAATCATGCAAGGGATGATTCGATGCTTTGGAATTCAATCTTTCGATCTGTCAGTCGTCTAGTCGCATTCACAGCTAAGCTTAAGGCTCATCTGTTTTAACTCACCCACCGTATCTGGTGGACATCTGTTTATCTGAAGTAAGGGATTTCGATGGGGTGTCTTCAATGGGTTTGTGGTGGCTGATTAACTAGTCTTTGGTTAAACTAGATGTTGTCTGATTTACTTTAATTATGGCCTAACTACGTCATTTAGTCTAAATGACATTAAACTTGGGCTAAAACAACGCGATTCTTGACAGCTCACCAATGTCCATAGCAAAGGCCAAAGCTAATGTGTATATACTAGGCCCCTATATACGTAGTAGTTACAAAGCGCACTTCATGGCACTTCTGCAACGCACGTTTCTCACGCTGAGAGCCTATGAAGCCTCCTAGCGCTCATTAAGGCCTTTGGCTAATAGTCTTTGATCCTATGTAATTTGTCCGTAGCAAATCGTGACTTGCAGTTGTCCAAATTGTACTTGACCTACTATCAGACATTAGACCGTTGTTGAGGATGATACTGAGTAAAACGACACAAGGAAAGGAAAAATCGCAAAAACGGTTGAATTTGCTTTTAAAACTCCATATTTTGCTCATTGCTCATTTCCCCATAAATCGACTTCCCTGACCATCTACATTACATGAGCTCCCTAGCAGCTCCCGATCAAGGATTTCGGTCTATCGAACCCGTGATTTCCCCTCTAATCTCTAAACTGTGCCAATGCCTTACTCTAGAACTTACTTGGAAATTAGAATTTTCCGATAACAAAGATATCGGGCTACTCCATACTAAGGGAGTTACAAACAACTCGCTGAACATAATAATTCAAGCCGTTCTAGCAAATGAGGAAGACGGTTCAAGTGGAAAGAATCAATTTGGTCCAAACTAAAGAAATCAAGCAGCAAATAATCGAATGACATGCTACGCTATTAATCAAAACGGCTGAGTTAGCTACTCTGGTAGTGCCTACGTCCCATGCGCCTCAGTACGGTCGATTGCCGATTCAAAATATCGATGGTGCTTCAGAGATTTAAATATCGGACTATAACACAGTCCGTATATGGGGAAATTAAATAGCGTGGCACCCTTTCAGACGAGCAACGGTGGTGAAGGATCTCACTCCATCAATTTATTTTAAACTGAGCAGAGTCGAGGCCACACGGTCGCTGCAGAAAACGTAGGCGTATACACATTATGCATTTACAATAAAAAAAAAAGCGTATGACCAACGCATAGTGCAACAGAACAGGTGGTTCTGGGTATGAATAACTGGTTTTTACTTCAAAGCACATCGTTTATAATTTCTGACTTCTTCCGCGTAAAATGTTTCCTATAAAATAGGCCTTTACAATTCATAGCCTATAGTGTAGTTAAGTTATATTCCATAAATAATGCATATAAAATGAATAACTTAGCCTACGAACTATACCTTTAGGCCCTATGTGCATATTATTTATGTGTATGCGGCCAACATCTAGCCATCATTAGAACGTATGCTTACGCGGCCCATGAATAAAATCGAGTCGCGCTATTATATGCCAGATATTATTTATCTAATAGCATGCATACTGCATAGGCCTACGTATTTGTAGTTACTCATCATCATATGTGTAACTCTCCGCAATCTGCAGATATATAAGCAGCAAAATAGATGAATTCGAAACCGACATTTACTGTAACTATATATTTCGTTCAATTTTGCTAACCATAATTAAAGATGAGTTTTACCTTTAGGCGTGCCCGCATAATCATTACATACAATGAATGTTTCATATCATGCTTGGCCAACTGGCTCAACAATCATACGCTCAAGGAGTTCAGTATATATAACTTGATCCTGCAAATACTTAAGTTTCTTCCTGGTTGTGAAACTACCTTTGTCTTGCGCAATCAGTGCTCAGATCTCAGTTGGATGCTAGCAACGTACACGTAGTTAACTTGCGTCTAATTTTTGGGTTTCCTTATTTTGCAGCATCAAGAAAGTACGGATCTGGTACGTATTTCACGGGTCGGGTACGGTATAGTGTATTGTATTGTATTGTATATGGGCATTTATAAAGCGCCTCTCACGGTATATACCATTCAGAGTGTGCATCATGGGTACAAATATACTTAAAATTCTTCCTCTTCCAGTCAATTTTAATAATTAACTTTTCTCTTTTTCAAAATCTAACTTGTTATATATATATATATATATATATATATATATATATATATATATATATATATATATATATATATATATATATATATTCATGCTACAAGTGTAGTCTCTCATACAAATGCGTCGAGTTCTGTTAAATGAACCCCAAAGCAGGTGCCTTTAATACATGTTGCATGAACATTACTCAGGCAGATCAACTAACCACAGCGCGCGCCTGTAACACAACCACAAACAAAAAGAAGGGAGCAGTTACGGGTGACAGAAAAAACCAACAGCAAAAGCAACACTACCACCACAGCCATCAACCTGAAAACGTCCCGAAAGAAAGAAACTATCACATAGAGGGCTCTGTGGCAGAGTGAATGAAAAAATGAGAGAAAATTAAGCTAGTTTCAACATCACAAACGCTGGCTGGAAAAAAACAACAATATAGACCTATAATTAAATAAGCATCAATCACTGGTGGACAATGGACAGTCAATAGACTACATATAAATTCACAAGGCCTAATGGTTAAAAAAATCCGAGGACAAAAACCAGTCACATTGAAGAAACACACAGCTGTCTTCCACAGACTGAACTACATAAATCGATAGAACAATACGCTTTCTACATACAACGGAATCCAACTATGACGAAACAAAATGGTTCTTTCCATAGATGTTAAAACCGTTTTTTTCGTTTTTTATTTTTCTCCAAAAAACGTCGTTTTTTTCGTTTTTTGTTTTTTTCCGTTTTTTATGTAACTTTATTTATTTATTTACTTACTGTCTGTTAATGTTTTTCAGTTTCTGTTTAATTTTTTGTCTGATGTCCCTTACGCTGTCTCCGTACTTTCAAGGATTCAGCTAAATTACCTCACTATTTCGACATCAGAAATAAATACTTTATGAAATAGGAAAGCACAAGAAATAAAAGTTTGTAAAGTTATTTCTAAGTAATCTAAAATGCCAAAAGAAAAGGGTGCGGATTGGATTCAAGTTACTTTGATAAACGAGAAAGACAAAAACTCAGCATTGGTTAAATTCAAATGCATCTACTGTTAGAAAGTTTACACTATATAGTTTATACCTCCAAAGTTTAGTTTTTAATTGTGTTAATTTAGTCAGGATGGACTTGTGTGGACTTATGTTTACAATTTGAATTTGAAAAGATTTAAATATTTTTAATTTTTCAATTTCTTATTAAACCAAACTTATAAGAAATAAAATAATTGTTGTACATTGATGCTATTTAGTGTTTACTAATAAAGTTGTGTTATTTGCTGATTAAATTCTGCAACAAGGTTGTTAATTTTAAATTGCAGTAGGGCCTACAAGATGTGAGAAAGTCAAATTATTTTCTTTTTTCTTTTTTTCGTTTTTTTCTCGTTTTTACTTTTTTTTTAAAAAACGACGTTTTTTCCGTTTTTTATTTAGTTTCTATCGTTTTTAACAACTATGGTTCTTTCGCTGCAAAGGAATTTCAAGCGAGAAAACTACTGTGACAGGAAAAATAGCTATAAGAACCTGTGAATCAAAGAAGGAGCCCTCGACAGACCTTCCCTTCAAAACTGCCAAACAATCACACAAGGTCGCAAATGAATGAATGAACGAAGGAATACTCGTTTACTGAACATCAAAGCTGACATAACGCAACTTGAACAAGTTACAGAGGTTTGACTCACGGGCAGCTAGTTAGCGTCAATAGGCGTTCGTGTACAGAATAGGGAGTACAAAATTATGATCGCCTTTTTCAGGTAGGGAAAATTAATACGGTCTCACTCGGAAGTTGCGTCCACTACTTTGAATGGCAGGGATCTCTCGTGACGGCATGAAAAAGTCGTTCGTCTGACTAATTGACCAATTTTCCCACATCGTCAACATCGCCAGGCAGGAATCCGCCGCGAGTTAGTCGCCTGAACAATCGGTCAATCCGGTCCCTAACCCTCTTGTTACTATACCCCCCCCCCCCACCAGGCAGGACAGGTGTAGTCACTGGCGTTCATAATAAAGTACTGAACGTATGACCCAAATAGTCACTGGCTTTACTGGAAACCAGAATTGCAAAGATAACAAATATTGGCACGCTGCTCCACACTCATCGAGTTATACGTAGCTCCTAACTGAAACCGGTCAAAATTAATGTGCACAATACATGTAACTTACAAAGGCCTACATAAATTCATAGGCTAGCTGCATTGTCAAATGCGTCAAAAGGTAACAACTAAATCAGGCCCAAGGATGTTTTCTGTAGCCAGCAAAAGCCTGAAAGGGGTCAGCAGACTTGGCCAAAGCTAGGAGCGTTCCACTGTTGCGTTTACATTAAAGTAGGCTTGTTGTCAAATATAGAACGCATAATTATTATGCCTTGGATCAGATAACGTCAAACATACATTGATGTATGTATATGAGCAATTGCATGTGAGCAATTGTAAGTTTGGGTGTGTTTCTCATTTTTCATATGCTCTGTACCGTACTTTTGTGCTCTTACGCAATGAATTGCTCCCAGGGCAGTATCAAGCTATAATTGCGCCCTGTGCCTACCGTAAACCTAGCGCATACCCCCAAAGATCAACTTAACCATAAAGGCAATAACGACCAAATTTGTTATCTCAAATATAATGTGAAATTTTTTATATGCTGTGTACCGTAATGTCAATTGACAATTTCGCCAAGAGGTCTTGTCTCAAAATAATTGACCTTAAATTATTTTTAACAAGTTTCTGTTTGCTGAAACTTCTTTCACACGAAGAAACTGTTACCGAAATTTTCCAAAAATATGCGAAGTGAAATTTAAATGTTTAAATTCAGTGAGTTAGTATGGATTAACTGCAAAATTCATTAAGGGTGCCTTTCCTTAAGCTGGCCATCAAAGACTGTGCTTGAAATTTTAAACTTTCAATTTAGGAGGGAGAACGGCCAAGCTGACAATGCCAGACAATGGAGGCGACTGGGTAGTAGAGGTCTGCGGGTAGAGCATTTTTGCTACCCGACCCGTACCCGTAACACAGGATCGCTACCCGTACCCGTACCCGACCCGTAGTCAAAATTACTACCCGACTCGACCCGTACCCGCGGGTATACCCGTACCCGTAACGTACCCGCCACGTCATTAGCACGCCTTCTCCCCAGTCCCAACTTTGCATGTTAATTACAACTCAGCATGTTGTAGTAATAATAAATAGGCTGATGACGATGATAGTGGTGATAGTGGTGGTGGTAGTAGTAGTAGTAGTAGTAGTAGTAGTAGTAGTAGTAGTAGTAGTAGTAGTAGTAGTAGTAGTTGTTGTTGTTGTTGTAGTAACAGCAGCAGTAGCAGCAGCAGTAGTACTAGTAGCAGTGGCAGCAGTAGTAATCGGTCAACTTATGGAACCCGTCACGTGCAACTGAGTAAGAGGAAGAGTTAGAAGAGGAAGAGGAGCAGGAGAAGGGGGAAGAGAAGGAGGAAGAGGAAGAAAGAAGAATAGTAAGAGGATGAGGAACGATAAAAGAAAGAGAAAGAAAGAAGAAGAAGAAGAGGAAGAAGAAGAGGAAGAAGAAGAGGAAGAGGGAAGAAGAAGAAGAAGAAAGAAGAAGAAGAGTAAGAGGAAGAGGATGAGGAGGAAGAAGAGGAAGAAGAAGAAAGAAGAGGAAGAGTAAGAGGAAGAGGAAGGAGAAGAGAAAGAAAGAAAAAGATTAAGAGGAAGAGAAAGAGGAAGAAGAAGAGGAAGAAGAGGAGGAAGAAAAAAGAGAGGAAGAGGAAGAGGAAGAAGAAGAGTAAAAGGAAGAGGAGAAGAGGAAGAGGAAGAAAGAAGAAGAAGAGTAAGAGGAAGAGGATGAGGAGGAAGAAGAGGAAGAAGAAGAAAGAAGAGGAAGAGTAAGAGGAAGAGGACGGAGAAGAGGAAGAAAGAAAAAGAGGAAGAGGAAGAGAAAGAGGAAGAAGAAGAAAAGGAGGAAGAGGAAGAAGAAGAGGAAGAAGAGGAAGAGGAAGAAGAGGAGGAGGAGGAGGAGGAGGAGGAAGAGGAAGAACGAAGAAGAAGAGTAATAGAAAGAGGAGGAGAAAGAGGAGAAAGAAGTCCCTTAGTACTGAGGCAGCCACGTGTATGAGGTGTCAGCAACTTCATTCTCTTTGCTTCGGCATTTGAGGGGGAGTGGCCATCACTGGATTTCTCTCTATCCATCGCCGTCTCATCTATATTAAACAACTACGATTAAGTATGACAGAAAACCCGTTTATGAACCATCGTGCTGCCCAACTCAATTTGGTACTGCATGGCGTGTCTGTTCGAGATTTAGGACTCACAATCAAACGATTAACCAATATTGGTGTAATGTATGTAAACTTTATTACTTACAACTGACGCAGCTTTGTCATCCGCCATCATTTGATGTAAGAAAACTCAGAATCAATAATATTATCGCCTAACTTTTGAAATGTCCAACACCTACTATAAGCACGCAAAAATTGTTGACGTATCAGTAAAACTTATAGTAGGCCTAAGCAAACCGTATCCGTTGTCTGTGGAATGAACTCCTGTAGGCCTATATTGGTAAATTATATAGGAGAATTCGGCGTCCATGGCTATGGTGACTTATGGCCACATCAGTCCTGCCATTAATCATCTCTCCAGCCTGCATTGTCTGTCCCACCGACATCCAAGTCAGCAGCTGATGACTTGTCAGAACTTCAGAAGTTGAGAATCTCCATCTGGTAGATGTGACTCGATACATCCAAAGGCAGCCGAGCTTAACACAGCTGTTTGCAGCAAAATACCGCTAATTGAACAGTTTAAACATTTCTCAGAAGCGACGCCATATTTGAAATATATATAGTTTGGGCTGCATTAGCCTGTTGTAAGGAAAACAGGCCTGCCAGAATCACGGGCTCCAGCTCAGCGACCTTTGACCCTCTTCTTGCCGGACTGGAAACCAGATCAGACATGTCTAAAAGCACTGCGACTGTGGTAATGGAGACACCCACTTTGTAACTGTAATTTGAACATCTATTAATAAATGCCAAGTTCACGAAGGTCCACGGACAGACAGTCAACACAGGCATACAGTACTGTGAGGATACGTGTAAATGATGATGACTCTATACGGGTGTGTGTGTATATATATATATATATATATATATATATATATATATATATATATATATATATATATATATATATATATATATATATATATATATATATATATATATATATATATATATATATATATATATATATATATTAGGGTGTCTATAATTTGAAGTTTCAAAATTAATATCGGCCAGGATGTTTTTGTGTTCCACCTTGAGAATCATTAAGATTTGCCAAATTAGATGAAAATCAAAAGAGATTTAGAACTGGCGCAAAGCCCGGGAAAAATTACCACTTAGAAAACAATGTCATACATTGTAATTCTCGAAGATCCAAACAATTTCAACACTTAAACATAAAAAATAAGGCAAAAGCAAACCAAGAACCTTCAGTTATTTGTCATTACTTAGTCCCTTTAGTGCTTTTGGGAATCTATTTCGATGGTATTCAACCATTTGAAGAACAAATTGTTTCTCTTCCTCATTTCGAACCAGGGCTTCATTGAAGGACTGCATTAGAGCCACTCCTCTCACCGCTAAATCGTTCGTCACTCTTAGGGCGGATATGATGTATTTCGCCTCATTGAACGAATGCTCTGACTCCCATTGTTGTGGATCTCGATCAAGAAAAGCGTAATCGAATCTGAGGAGTTGGAAAAGTTTGATGGTACAAGTGGTAAAAAAATCGGATAGCGCTTTTGTAGATGGATCATGTATGGGAGGAAGCCTCTTTGGAGGTTCGTTGGATCCCTGATTGTTGCGCATGTTATAGACCATGCGCTGTTTTTCATCGAAGGTGACTGAATCGTCAAAAAGGCTGAGGCCAACCAAGGTCTCCGACAAATACCAAAGGTGTCGGGGAAATGCTGTTAGGGCGACCTTTGAGACTTCCTTGTCTGGGTTAGTATGGATTGCCTTCAAGAATTGAAGATCATTCCTTGGGGCTTCATTGGGTGATGTACAGGTGAACCAGTACTCCACGTAGGTTGTGGTCACAAAAAGTGAAACTCGAAGTAGATGATTCCACATCTTTTGAGAGTAAGATTGTCGAGATGCCCTCTGGTGTTGTTGAATGGGAAACTGCTCTCTGAATAGCCACATCTTGATTGCATAAACTGCACGTGCCATCCAACGCGCGCGGTGAAATGCCCCTGGGTACCTGAACTTTATTCCTTTCGGTGGAATTCCTCCTAGGAAAATGACTGTTAGTTCTAGTAGCTCGTCGTAGTCGTCTCTGTGGTATTCAGCATTCAGTTGCTGCAGTGCGAAGGTGATGACATTCTCTCGAATTTCTTTGACTCTTTGTGCTGCGTCTTTATCCTCCATTGCTGTGCGATACTTGGTCTGATCGATTTGCGGCCAGAAGTCACGGAAATGACTGAAGAGTTCCAAATTTGGAGACCTTACAGAAGCACGCAGTGAAAATACCTTTTCCAGAACAATTTCAGAAACATGATGTCGACAAGCAAAGTTTAAGAGGTCTTTTCCTAATTCCGTTTCCAGCTTGATGCATACGCCGCCCTTGCAACCCGTGTTACTCGCCGTTGAGTCGAAACACATGGCCACGATTCTGTCTTCCAATCCCCAACTTCTGATCTCGGCCAAACACGCATCTGCCATGAAGGCAGCAGTCCCGGATTGGAGTTTGGGGATGGCCAATAGTTTGGTCACATCCTTACCAGATACCATTATTGGAAGACGATCAACGCACACTCGTCCAGTTTCTGTAAAATCTGGAATGATCTTGCCGTCCCAGTGGATAGTAAGGGGAACCTTCGGATCGAAAGATTCACGAATCTCAGCTGCTAGGGCTGCACGGTTATCCTTCCTTGCTCGATGGATAGCAGAAGGACTGATGATCAGCTCACCAGCTGGTGCTGCATATAGATTGGATGCAGCGAGAGCAGAGAAAATGTGAGAGGCATTCCTGCTGCTGGTTTTGGTACGATATAGAGCTGCTGCAATATCACGGGTAACTACAGAGATTGTTCCCTTTCGCCGCTTAGGTGGTCCAGCTGACGTTGAAGGTTCTGGTTCTCTTTCTGAGCTATTTGATGACGCCTCTTCCTCAGATGATGTTGCCAACAGAGAAACCTCCGTCGCTACCGCCATGCTTGCACGATATCGTCATGGGCGAGGGAATTATTGTTGTAGACAGATTGCTCCGATCGGAAACCACGACATTATCTGATTGGCACAAACTCATTCGGGGATCAAACACATACTCTTACCAAGGGAGACAGCCACTCGCGTTAAATACCATGCTATTGATATAGCACCAGGTGTCTCCTCTAGAAAACCATGTCATGTCATGTCAAACACCGACGTCGCTGCGCGACGGTTGGTCACATGCATGGACTAGGGTTCTCCACTGGCGCCTGTTGCGTGCAGCAGCGAGAAGATAAGATCCAGAGAGATGGGACCAGGAAAGAATGTTGTCTATCCAGTTAATTCGTGGTCTTCCACGGCGTCGATATCCTTCAACGTGACCCAGCATGATGGCATTTTCTAAGGAATCCTGAGGGAGTCTGATGATATGACCGAAATAGGAGAGTTTGCGAGCCTTGATGGAACCCAAGAGTTCGGGGAAAGTTCTAGCAAGCCACAATAGCTTAATTAATTACTATAATTATGTTGAAGATCGAAAACACGAAGAACAGACATCGTAACGTCTAAAATTTTGGCCAAACCGAGACAGGTCACCGGGTTCCTAATTTCGGTCGCCTTGCGCCAGTCCTAAATGTTCAGCTATCGCAATATAGTTTCGGATATGGCGTTTATACGCTAATTGGCATGATAATTCGACCTGGCCGTTAAAAGATCTTTGAGTTAAAAAAATCATGTGCATCATAAAAACACCCTATTATATATATATATATATAGGCAGAGGCAGGGGCAGGGGAAGAGGCAGAGCCAGAGGAAGAGGCAGAGGACGAGGAGGAAGAGGAAGAGGCAGAGGAAGAGATATATATATATATATGTATATATATATATATAGGCCATGCGTAACATTATATATATATATATAATCATAGGTCTGCAGTGATAGTACTTAGATTTAGGATATGTCAGTTAACCTATAGTAAGTCTTTGCCTGTGCAAGATTCATTATTAGGCCCTATACGTAACGGTAACTCCAAAACTCGCCTTTTGTACGGGTAAAACCGGGTATACCCGTACCCGTGACTCTCCTACCCATACCCAACCCGACCCGTAAGATGCTTACCCGATCCGTACCCGACCCGCGGGTACGGGTCGGGTACGGGTAAACCCGCGGGTACGGGTATACCCGCAGACCCCTACTGGGTAGACAATGCGTTGCGAGAGTGGTAACCAGTGGAGGACATCTCGCATGTATTCAGAATTTAGGAATGCGTCCGACCAAGCGCGCAGCGGAACGCAGTACGCAGTACGCGTTCGAGGCAATTCAGTCGAGTGAGGGGAAGCCCAATAGGAGCAGCAGTAGACAAGCCTACACGTAATGAGCGCATGGACGAGAGTAGCAGCAGAATGGAGAATTGTGGGGGGGGGGTCGAGAGCGAGAAACCATATTGTAATGTAATGTAAAAGTTATGAAAGGCAATTCAGTTCCAATGACAATTTTAAATAAGCCTCCACACTTCACATGTATCCATCTATTAATATTATGTATATACACACTTCTATTAGTTACCTAATTTGATTAAATTCATTTAATTGATGATGGATATTACATTTCAAGGTAAAATAGGCTTAATATGCTTAATAATTAAAAATCATTCCGTCTCAAAATTTGCGTTCCTCTCTTGAGTTGCGGGGCACCGTTGAAACACACCTCGTTACGGTACTGATTGTGCCCAGTATCATGCTTTCATTGGAGCGTATGTATCGTCGGCCTTTGAATTAAATCAGGTCACGGTAATAAATGCTACATACTATTGACTCAAATTTCTATAAGCATTATATATTTATTAGCAAGTCTACCTTGGCGCAGACGTAAACTGCAGATCGAGGAATAGACAGAGAAACTGGGAAGTGATCAACACAGGTAAAAATGTAGAAAAGCACATGGTATTTGTTTCAATATAGTAAATTGTATCGTTTTGTATTCGATAATTTCTAAGCGCTTCTTGCGGCACATACCATTTAGAAAAGCTCACAGTGTGAAAGACCCTGATAGAAGAAGAAGGTGCTGAGGTGAGAGAAGGGGAAGAAACATTACCCAAGAGAATGAATGAACGGACAGAGGAAGGAAGACCGTTCCAAAGGGAGGTACTTATGGAGGCAAGTGACCTAGATTGAGCCATTGTAGTCCTGACACGAGGAACTAGAAGGTCAAGTCGGTTAGAAGAACGGAGAGGCCGCAGCGAGGCAGCAGAATGGTGCCGATGAATATAATCACACAAATACTTCGGGGCAAGATCCAACTGAGCTTTAAGTAAAAGAATGAGAACTTTGAATTGAATACGGGCTGACAGTGGGAGCCAGTGTAGTTGTTCAACTTTGATAGTGGAGATATAGGAGTACATAGGAGGGCAATCAAGCCGTCTGGCCGCAGCGTTTAGTACCGACTGGAGGCGAAAGAGTCTAGACTTATGAAGACCAATGAGGAGAGGATTGTAATAGTCAATAAACAAAAGCATGAACAATTGAATGTCAAGATGAAACTGAGCGACGGATAGCCCTGAGACACCTTAGTGGAAGTAGGAGGTGAGGGGAATATTGGAAATGTGATCCGTAAAAGCTAGAGAAATGTCTAGAGTGACCCCTAAATCGTGAACACTAGCCCCCGTATCCATTATGAAGCTGGATAGATTCTCAAGAATAGATAAGAAGCAACATAGAAACGGACGGATGGATGGCTTCATCACTTTAAAAATTAATAGACAAAATAAGGGGATTGATGGTTTAACTACCTTAAAGAAAGAAGAAACATCAATAGCTGTAATCATATATTTCGTTCAACTTCGCCAGCCTTCATAGACGAGTTGTACCTGCAGATTAGCACACCTATCCATTACATACCATGCGCGACCAACTGGCCTAAAGGTTATGTAGGCGCAACTGGACTTCAGTTTCTTGTGGCTTGATCTTTCAAATAGGGTATCATCATGAGATCTGGTAAATATTTGTTTCTTCCTTTTGCAAAACTTCATTGGATCTGCTGAGTTAATACTGGGGTCAGTTTCAGTAGGATGTTAGCCAGCAACTTGCACAAAGCCTAACTTGTTTCTAATTTTCCAGGTTTTCTTAGTATTTAACAATACGTTTTAAACTATCTTATCGATTGATTTTGTTGTCTCCTAAAACAGGTAACAATGGCGATTTATCTGGATGCGTATGCTATTGTGATTTCTGCTGCTATTTGTGTGGGCTTGGAAACACTTTACACCGAAGGTAGGCCTATATAATATTCTGCATATTTCTTTTAAATGAATCCTTATAATACGATTTAAAATATATTTTTCAAATGCCTAAGGTTAGAATTATTAACCCTACAACTTTGTTAGTTGCGGGTGATAGAGATTTCATAAATGGCCATTATGTCTCTTGTGTCTGTAAAATAAAGGTGGTGACTTTCAGGCAGCCTTCAAGAACAATACATCGGCTGTTATCAAGACATCTCGAGTCAATCAACCTGGACGAATCCTATCAGAAACAGCAACGTTTTGTCCATTGAACTCTGCATAGAAACGTGCAATGACCAAAGTACAACGTACGCTATACTTCAGGTAGTTTCAGAAATCTGGCTAAATGCAATGCTACTTTAATATGCAATACTTGCATTCTACTGAAATAGAATCGCGAAAATCTCGTACACGTACTCGTAAAATTATACTTGTAGTATTACTATCTTGTATAATTTTACATCATTAGGCATCTTTTTATATTCTCTAGGGTGTGTCGAACAGTCTGGTGCTAAATATTTTTGAGGAATAGACTTCCTTCCCTCTGTCCGCGCCTCCATTCTCTCGTGTAGCGTTTCTTCCTATCTTGAAACCTGCTTTCTTCTTCTCTCGGTGTCTCTCGCAGTGGGAACGCTTCTGAATGATTCATGCCGCGAGAAAGGTTTTAGAATTTTCGAACACAATATAATGTTTTATAAGAGACTTCTGACCTGAACAGCAGCAGCCTGTCAAATTTTAGACCAATCTCCAGTCTCAATGGATCGCATATGTTAAGTCGAATACTGCATTTGAATCACCGAATAGGGAAGCAGTCTGGCGTCTATCACAAAGTCGGAACCTCTCGAATCCTGAGGAATAGAGGCCGTTCCAGATTATTTACTTATTTTAATTAATATTTAAGTCCCCGAGGGATCATATGAACCTTGGGGCATAAAAAATAATAATAATGATAATAATAATAAAAATAAAAATAATAATAATAATAATAATAATAATAATAATAATAATAATAATAATAATAATAATAATAATAATAGTCTTGTATGCATGCATAATATGCATGCATACAAGACTATTATTATTACTATTATTATTTTTTTATTATTATTATTATTATTATTAGTTTTTATTTTAATAATATGCATGCATACAAGACTATTATTATTATTATTATTATTATTATTATTATTATTATTATTATTATTATTATTATTATTATTATTATTATTATTATTATAATTATTATTATTATTATTATTATTATTATTATTATTAGTTTTAATTTTTTATTATTATTATTATATAAAGCTTTGTGGATTTGGAGAAGGCCTTCAATAAAGTGCCAAGGAAGGTGTATACTGGAGTATACTATTATTCAAGTATGCATGCTTTGTATATATGCATTGCATATTTGCAAAACATGCATACTTGAACTTTTTCCTGCATTTGAATTTCGATCTAACATCCATATATCACAGGAATCTAAAATTCTGAGGGACCATTTTTTAACTGTGTTCGCAGAATGGCAGAAGCTGTCTATGTGGAGACGTTTTGGATGTCAGTTCACCTGATGACGCATGTAACACGCGTTGCTCGGGCAATGATCGCCAAGTTTGCGGCGGTTCCAGTGGAGCATTGTCTTCTTACGTCATATACAGCGGTTTTTATATTGATTTCTTTCTCAAAACTTTAAATAAATAACTGAGCTGCTAATCTCCTTGCATACAATGTTGCAAATTGATCTATTTTCAGTTTATAGACATTGTCACACGTTAGCCTTTATGGCATCATAATAAACATTAGCAATAGGCTGCGCTATCAAATAAAATCAAATTTTCGATATATCCCAGTGCTTTCCTTGACTGTTTTCTCTGTAGGGGAAACGGTTATCATAAAGTTACCCTTGCGTGACGCCGTGTGCCATGACGTCAAACTTTTACGTCACAGTTAAATTGGCATTAGATCTATGGCTCCTCTCAAAGTACTAATCTTCGACAGACGATATTGGTGTCAGATTAGAATTGTTCGGAGGGGGAATTGGAGAAAAGTTTTTTTACACACATGGGCAATGATTTCTTACGAAACACTTGACGTTTGAAATGGTTCATAGCAACAGGTCTTAGAAAGGTGATCTTGGCGTCTAGACAGGGTTATCGACTACAAAGAATTCGAAAGCCCATGTTTAACACTGTGTGGTAATTAAATCCGACAGATCACGTGTCACGACGTCACTCGCCGTGACTATCCAAGTGACCAACTATTTCTTTACAGCCATAAGTCTTAGACATTCAAGTCCACAACAGACAGTATTTTAACCTGAAGATTGTCATACAGACTCGGCAAGAATTCCATCAACCTATGTGGATCGCATATGTTAAGTTGAATTCTGCATTTGAATCACCGAATGGGGAAGCAGTCTGGCGTCTATCACAAACCTTGCCTTGCCAGCGCCCTTGCCTAGGAACTCCTAGGCAAGGGCGCTGGTTTCATTCGTGCTTTATGCACTAGCAGCTTCATCTGAGGTGCGAGTCAATAGACAAAATTGTAGTGTCCACAGTCCATTGTAGCATGTCAGAACCCACTATCGAGTAGGAGGTCAGAAGGTCTTCACCTACCTAGACTTTACTAAATACTTATGTAGCGCATTTTGGAACTTCACAAGGGCGATATGTCTACTGGCACAGTTAGCAGAAGTGCTAGTCCTGGCGCTGGAAGTAATGGCCTGACACGCCAAGGTCTTTGGCCAGGAGATAAACTGGAATAAAACCAAGATACTGACCACCACGGAATGCACCCTGGCTAGGTTTTTCAGCGTCTGCAGGTGATAGACTGGAGGTATTGGACGCGTTCACATACCTTGGCAGCCAAACTGCACCAAGTGGATCTAGCGAAAAGGATATCAAGCGCCGAATTTCTATCGCCAGAACCTGTATGGTCTCCCTGGATGGAACCATGTGGTGTCTCATGGGGATCTACGGATTCCCTAAATAGATCGTATCAGCAGCATGACAATCAGAAGGAGAACGGCAACGGTATTGGTCTTCGCCACATCCCGGAAACGCAAAACGAACTTTTCGGAAACGTCCCACGAGCTTCGAAAGATGGGGAAAGGTAGTTAGCAAGTCCTCGAAGGTTTGTAAAAGACAACGCGGTGGGCCTATGGTCGCCTGCACTAGAGTTGTGAAGAAAGATCTAACATACTAGAAATTGCGCCTTTATACAGCAAGGACGAATCCCAAGAACCGAACAGCTTGGCGTCGCATCTTTGACACGGCTGCGTTTAGCGGTGACCCGTCAAAAGAGCGACCGACAAAAGAGCGCCGACAAAAGAGCGCCGACATAAGAGCGCCGACATAAGAGCGCCGGCGAAAACTTTATATCGAGGATTCAATACTGAAACTTGTATTAGCGTTCAAGGTTGAGAGACAGCTGAGAGATTATCAAATCACTTAAACATTTATCACTGATTGTTACCAATTGCGTTGTATCAACTGGTATGGGAAATAAACAAGTATTTATTTTATTTTATGTTACATAGGCCTAGTTGAGCGCCGACATAACCATTAAATCGCGGGGATGACGTGAACAGAATCCTGGTATTCGGAACGAAAGAAAACATAATTTGCTTTGTAATCTTTTTCGTTGCATTCCGTTAGTAAATCTTTTATCTTTTTTCAATGCATTCCATTAAATACAATAAATTTTTATTATTAGGCCTACACTTCGGTTCCAAGACAAATGGTTCACCGACGAATAGTTCACGGACAAATGGTTCACTGACAAATGGTTCACGATAAATAATTAATATTTTAAATAATCATCAAGAATCCAGCTCTTAGTTTCAGCTATATTTTCATCGATCTTGCAGCTTCTAGTTTGAGCTATATTTTCATCGGCCATCCAACTTTTAGTCTGAGCTTTATTGTCGATGAAAATATAGCTCAAACTAGAAGCTGGATTATCGAGGAAAATATACCTCAAACTAGAAGCTGGGAGGGCGATGAAAAGCGATGAAAATATAGCTAAAACTAGAAGCTGGATGAGTGGTGAAAATATAGCTAAAACTAGCAGCTGGATTATCAATGAAAACATAGCTCAGACTAGAAGCTGGATGAGTGATGAAGATATAGCTAAAACTAGAAACTGGATTATCGATGAAAACGTACTCAAATTGTAAGCTGGATGAGCGATGATAATAGAGCTCACACCAGAAGCTGAAAGAGCGTGAATTGTCAGTGAACCATTTGTCGTGAAGCATTTCTTGTCGGCGCTCTTAGGTCGGCGCTCTTATGTCGGCGCTCTTTTGTCGGGGCTCTTTTGTCGGGCGCTCTTTTGACGGGGTGCCGCGTTTAGCTGAGTTTGCCACCAGAAGAAGACGACTACGTTTCCGCATTTGATTAAATTGCTTTATAGATTCTGCCCGAAGTAAACAAAACCTTTTCGTCCTAAATCAGATCCCAAAGTTCCTCTGGCACCACTCTCTACTCGAAAATTGGATATGTCAGACTTAAATGGTTGAAATATTGAGAAATTCTTATGCTAAAACTACAAATTACCCTTAATAATTATTGAATTTGCGTAAACTACAATTTATGCAAAATATATGAAGCTACCTTAAGGTGATTTATAATGTTGGTTCAGCGCAATAATAAATAATGTAGCACTGTAGCAGGAGGCAAGATGCTAACCTGTACGTCAATTAGTGAGAAGTGTGAATCCTACGTTCTTTGATGAAGAACTGTATACAAATCCGCCGATGCTGATTAAGTTTAGTTTTTATCTAGCAGTTGTGCATACTGCATGGTGGATAAAGTAAGCAAATTGTCTTTTATTCTTCATTCCCTCCAAACTATACTAACGTAAGATTTGTGGCTTCGTGCAACGCTAAGGCATGCATTATTGACTGTTCAACAGTGTGTCCTCGTGGTTTCTACGGCGTTCGATGTGATCTGACGTGCCATTGCAAGCAACAGATTCCTTGCAACATGGTCAGTGGGAATTGCCCCAATGGATGCGATGTCGGCTGGACTCAACCAAACTGCAGCAAATGTATGCAACATTTACTAGAAAGATTCTGAAACATAGTAGATAAAGCTGCGTTTAGACTATTTTCTGAATATTAGCCATTTTGTAGTCTTCTTCTACTTCTACAAATTCTATAAATTTACTTCCATAAATTCACAGAAGTATTAAAAAAATACTTTTACCTGAGGTGCCACGGACATTTTCAAAGTCTTCGGAACAGATACTCAGTGGGCACTAAGCTTAACTATAAATTAACTAGCCCATCTTGCGATTAACTCTGCAAACTCTCTCTCTCTCTCTCTCTCTCTCTCTCTCTCTCTCTCTCTCTCTCTCTCTCTCTCTCTCTCTCTCTCTCTCTCTCTCTCTCTCTCTCTCTCTCTCTCTCTCTCTCTCTCTCTCTCTCTCTCTCTCTCTCTCTCTCTCTCTCTCTCTGTCTCTCTCTGTGTCTCTCTCTCTGTCTCTCTCTGTCTCTCTCTGTCTCTCTGTCTCTCTGTCTCTCTCTGTCTCTCTCTCTGTCTGCCTCTCTCTGTCTCTCTCTGTCTCTCTGTCTGTCTCTCTGTCTGTCTGTCTGTCTCTCTGTCTGTCTCTGTCTCTCTGTCTCTGTCTCTCTCTGTCTCTCTGTCTCTCTGTCTGTCTCTCTGTCTGTCTGTCTGTCTCTCTGTCTGTCTCTGTCTCTCTGTCTCTGTCTCTGTCTCTGTCTCTGTCTCTGTCTCTGTCTCTGTCTCTGTCTCTGTCTCTGTCTCTGTCTCTCTGTCTCTCTGTCTCTCTGTCTCTCTGTCTCTGTCTCTGTCTCTGTCTCTGTCTCTGTCTCTGTCTCTCTGTCTCTGTCTCTGTCTCTGTCTCTGTCTCTGTCTCTGTCTCTCTCTCTCTCTCTCTCTCTCTCTCTCTCTCTCTCTCTCTCTCTCTCTCTCTCTCTCTCTCTCTCTCTCTCTCTCTCTCTCTCTCTCTCTCTCTCTCTCTCTCTCTCTCTCTCTCTCTCTCTCTCTATCTCTCTCTCTCTGTATCTCTCTGTCTCTCTCTGTCTTTCTGTCTCTGTCTGTCTGTCTGTCTGTCTGTCTGTCTGTCTGTCTCTCTCTCTCGATGTACATATATAAATAGTGAAGAGTGTATATATATTTATGAATAGACTGCTGAGTCCGCTCGGTCCTATCATACCTTTCACTCTCACATGCTATTCTCCTGACATCTCGATCATACGCGTCAAATGCGTAAAATGGACCCTCGAACTTTCGACGTAACTTTGGACATATGGCTTTTGGAACATAGAGCCAAATAAACACAGGTTCCACACTTGTGAATAGCTAACCTTTTATTAGCGTCATAGCAATAATATTATTACACGACTCCTGCGCAGTCGTGATGTTATCTTGAGCAATTATATTCTAGGCTTGGTAAAAGTTGTATTGTAATCGCCTCCTTCTAGTTTACCTGCTACTGCCGAGTGATGTCGACAGATTCCTAATCCTCTTTAAGCTTCGCTGGGATCCTTCACAGTTGCATCGTCAGAAATATTGTGGGAGTCATTTGGGTAAAAATGCGAATGTAAACGTGCAGCAGCTTTACATTTCTCTGATTTTGTCGGCAATGCACTTGCAGATACCTTAACAGCTTGCTTGTAAAGCTAGTGGTTCTTATACTACAACCGCATAAAGGTAAAAATAAAAAAAGAGCGATGCGGTACAGGCCGGAACAGCCAGTTAATTTTCACAAACCACTGAATTATTATCCACCCAATCTAGTGCAAAATGACGCCTATTCATGTGCACGCGAGCGTGATGCTGTAATGCAAGCAATCTACTTCAGACGCAGCTAAACTTTAGAATAGTTAATTAAAAGAAATAGACTGACAACAGCTACGCTCTTGAAAATCAATGTTCTATAGTCTCAAATGAAAACTTACTGCAAAAAGTAGAACTGTAAGTTATTACTTTAATTTCTCTTTTTACCGAAGACTGCTAAATGGCAGCACAAACTGAAAAAGATAAAGTCTTGTTCCAGCGTGTTTTAGTGGATATAGTTTGACAGACGCACGTTTACATTCGCATTGTTACCCAAAACCTATGGCACATCTTTTTCAGAAAATGCATTTATTTTATACTGGAGTATTGAAATATTTGCGTGAGGAACCTTCAAATTCTATTAAGTAGATAAGTATATTCTTTATTTATACTTACTTACTTGCTTACTTTCGAAAGTAGTTAGGACGTAGTTATAACTACTAGTGAAGTAGTTGGTGCCCATCACTGCCTATTCGTAATCGTAAAATCAAAATTTGTAAAGCGCTACTCTAACATAGCGCGGGGCACCAGCTTATTTACGAGCGCTGCGTCGTATCAGAGGGGTTTTTATAGATCGATGTCCAGTGGAGATCCAAGTCCGGTTGTTTTAGAGATAAGACTGTCCTAAAATCTTAGTCGACTGCTAATTTTCTTAGTAATGTATAAATATGGCTTGATTTCAAGGAGAGATGACTGACGTTGCTATGGATTGACTTGAAAACAACATTGATTGGCAACAACGAAGCGTTAATTCCAATTTTTTTATTTTTTTTATTTTTTTAGTAACGCCTCAGTCGCTTTCAGACAAAACCATCGGATGCTACCGTGATGGAATGGAGAGGGTAATGGAATATCGTTTTGGGTATATATGGCTCACATGTACTGTAGAGATATGCTCATATACTTGTGCCGCGAGGAATTACAAATATGCAGGGATAGAGGTAATTATGAGCTGCACTTATATACATATTTTAAATATTGTTGATTAACCCTCACAGATCTTGATTATCGATTTAGACCTACCTACTTTTGACAAAGATAAACCCATGAGTTCATTACCTACCCTCTGTATCTTGCTCAGTTTCGCCGCATATATATACATGTATATCCCTCATGCGACCAACATATTTTACTCCTTAATATGACCAACTGGGGTCCTGTGGGACCCCAATAGTCGATTACACGTTCAGTGCTTTCTGCTCTTGTTGAAACTTCAATTTATTTTGCTACAAGTACAAGTTCTAACTGTTCATTGTTTACCTGGGTTTTGCTAACCATCTAATTGTCTGACAAGATGAAATTAGGCCGGTTACATGAAGTACATTCACGCTGCCTTCTTGTTTTACCGCGTTGGCACAGTGAGCATCGTCAACGCTTGGCCTTCGAGCTTCTGGAGATTGAAGCTGAGTGTTGTTGACAGTGTTGAGCTTCTACAACACAGTTCTTCATCGCAGCTCTGATTGATGCTAGGATTATAGGAGTCACTGCTTGTTGTTTCATGTGCGGTGTTACTATGGCATATCCGAGCTCTATCAATGAGATACGTCGTCGCCGTGTGGTCTTCGAAATCTGCCTGTCGACCTTGTTGCCAGACGCAAAATATAAGAAGCAATTCCAATTATGTCGAGGATGTTGAAAAACAGCACCATGAGCCAACGGCTGATTTTTCTTCTTTTGGTGTGCATTGTGGGGCGTGGTGGCTCAGTGGTAAGTTCGGCGCCTTGTGACCGGAGGGTTGCAGGTTCGAATCCCACTCTAGTCGCTGCGTACGGACCTTGGGCAAGTCCTTCACTCGCAATTGCTCGTGGCGCTTCGGCGTGAAAACTCTGGCACAGTATCAATGCTGTAGTCGGGAGCGCCTCTGAGTAGAAGTAGTAGTAGTTGACTTGAAGAGGCGCTATAGAAATATCCGGAATAAAAAAAATAAATAAATTGTAGCCAGGTGATCCATATTGTCAACACCGCTTTTTGGTTCCACTGTAATGGAGGATTATTTCTGGATTGCTGATCATCTGAGCATCGGTGGTAGCATTGTGGTGGAGCATGGATGTAGCTAACACAGCTTTGCCTGGTTTAGGAACAAACATTTCAAGAGTAAATTGGTCAGGGAGTATGCAGAGTCCAATGAACGCAAGGATGTCCTTGTCATTGACAGGTTTCCATTCAGCACGTTGATCTTGAGGATTTCGTTCATTCTTGACACATATTCGTCTCTTTGCCTCTCTGTTCGTCTGTACAAGAATGCCGTCTATAAGTTCAAGAGTCAAGAAATGCTCGTACATATAAAAAATTCTCTCATACCGTGGTGCAGCACTTACACCAGCAGGTATTCGAATGACATCTTGAACTCGCCGACGGCGTGATGCCGGTGGCTGTCTTTCCCACAAAAGCCGTTTTTATCAGTCATCGGATGACCTGATGCCGAATTTGCTCCAACTGCATCACCTTGCTATCTTCCTACTTGCTATCTTCCTACTTGCTATCTTCCTACTTGCTACATGTATCTTCCTACTTGCTCTGCTTCTACTTCTCTACCACGCAACCTATTGCCACGACCACTTTTTCTAACTGAAATAGTGCTTTGACTGTTGGTGGTTTGAACAGATAGGCATTTCGTTTCTGTGCCGACTTCGTCGTCTGCACTTTCCACATCACTGTTTTCAGAATTCTCAGATATATGATCATCATTCTCCGAACCTGAGTCGTTGCCCCTTTAGGGACCGCTCAGGTATTTTATATGGCCTTCTCCACACCTTTCTTTTTGACCGGGCCTGGATCGGAAGCGATACTGAGTAGATTTCTTGAAAGGGCGCTATGTAAATTTAGATTATCCGTGCTATCGTATTCTCCATCAGCACTTTCTTCAAGAGTAGGGCTTCTTTTGCATTGTATCGCTCCAGACCAATTCTCGCTGTCATAATATATCTTCATAAAGTAGCGTTCGGTTCTCTATAGAAAAGCATTGCTGAAACTGGGGTCCTGCGGGACCCCACTGGATATTATTTATTTAAAAAATTACCGTAAAAGCAAAACCGGATTTCACTAGACGTAAATAGTGAGCAATATTCAGGTGACAAATTCATAAAATGCCGTGACAAAATATTGGATAGCCAAAAAATATCACAAGCCGATACTATGCTGAGGTCCCTCAGGACCCCAGTTGGTCACTTGAGGGATATTATGTATATATATATATATATATATATAACTCTATATATATAGAACTTTATATATATATAACTTTATATATGACTTTAAATGGTACATATAGGGGCCTAGAGTGTCCATAAGTTTGCCATCCTCAATAAATATCTGACCCCAACAAAAGGTAGTGATTGTGTCTGATCAGCCAATTTGATTTTACATCCTTATAGCCTATAGCCAACGAATCCCAAACATTGTCTTAGGACAGTAAAACAAAATGGCATTCATCATAATAATTACACGCGCAGATTACACCTAGAGCGTATTCTACGTTTCCTTTCGATGTCACTGATCTCTCTTAACTGTAGACTTATAGTTTAGCTATTCACGTTATCCGAGGTTTTGAGACACGATATCGAGGCAGTGTCGGATCCAAGATTTCTTGTGTGCAGGCAAGGCTGTCTTAGGGGCGCCACGTTCCATAGGGTAAATTGGTAATTACCTTTAAATGGTAGTACATGTATATTTGAAATTAATGCCATGTGTAGTCAGTGATGGGCAATAGTTAACTAAATAGTTGCTAACTTTTAACCATTTTATACATGCTACCATTTTATACAGGATACTAAAATGGTCATGAAAAAATAATGATGGTTAAACTGCAATAACATCAATGTTGCATATAGCATTTTATTTCGTTTGTGTTCTTTGACCAAGAAAACATTACGCCAGACTGGCCGCCATTTTGTTGTATTACTATTTGAAGATATTTGGGCGCCATATTGTCCGCCATATTGTTTTCTGGCAGTGCTACATATTTGACTTTAATTCCATTGCATTCTATGACCCTGAAAATGCTAACTTAGACTCTAAAATCATGTTTCCATCACATACATGACTTTACTTATAGCCATATGAAGATATTGGCCGTCATTTTGGCCGCCATCATGTTATTCCATGCAACCGCTAAAAATCCAGCTTGAAAACCGGGATTTTCGTTTTCAGCAGGGTCAAATTAATCTAGAAGCGCCTGTTAGCAAATTGCTACATGATTTGCTTCTAACTGTCATTTGTAGAGCCTTTTTTTAATTCCAAGCCTAAACTAATAATGTGAAAATGTAATTGTAATGTAGTTTAGCGTTTTAGTAAGTTTTTTATGTAATGCTTTTAGGTCGGAAATGAGTGTTACTGTGGACAGCACTACGATAAATATGGTCTGATTGGTGATTCCAGCTGCAACACTACATGTCAGGGCGATAATAAACAATCATTGTGTGGTGGCACTTGGGCTCTAGAAGTCTATTTTGGCGAGTATCTAACTACCTTATATTTAACTACAGAAATATAGTAGGGTCTATTTGAATTTAATTAAACCCTTCTATGTTCGTAACAGTAAAGACAAATCTAGGATCCTGATCAAGATTCTCAGCAACCATGAGAGAATGAAGACAATGAAGGTGAATGAATATTATTGATGTCGCAAATAACCAGGACACCGATATATTCAGTATATTCAGTATATTACCAGTACGTTGCAACTAGGCGTTGTATGGACATCGACGGCTTGATTATGACGTTTCAGTTTAGGCTTTTCAAATAGAGTTTGACATTTTCGTAACCTGAAACCTCTTGATAGTGAAGTTTCTGTTTCACAGTGTCCAATCAATAGATAGCCGGCTATATGTATTTTACAGGAGAGTGCTTCAAAATCAGAATTTATTAATCGTCTTCATATCCAACCATATAGCCTATAACTCATCTTACATACTTCGTACCGAACCGCGAATGTTGTTACTAATCTACTGCGCATTTGCGCTGTTGACATATCCGGCTGAAATAGGCCTATTCCATGAAGCAGCAGTATTTCAACACAAGTTTAGATGTCTTTACTGTTCTGATTATATATGTCTAATCAAGCCATGAGTGCAGGATTTTGTGCCATACTCTGTCACCAAGACAGGTAATAGCCAAAATTTGTTTCGCGAATTTCGATATTGTCAAGGTGTGAATTTGCTGTTACGATGAAGATTGTATTCATGCATTTCTGTGTAACTAAAGACTAGAAAGATACGCATATACAAATTTCAAATTCAAAACTGCGCAATATTTAAGGTTTAAATTATTAGTTGTTTTTAAGTTATGAATAGTTGTTTTGCACAATTAGCTTGTCTCGCCGGCTATTTTGGGAATGGCTGTATCTCTCGGTGCAACTGTAAGTACGAGGAAATTTGCACCTCTTCGGGTTTCACTTGCTCTTCAGGATGCAAATCTGGATGGATTGGAAGCCGATGCGAAATCAGAAGTATGTTTCAAAAGATGGGTATAGTAGACCTCAAACTTCTAGATATGATTTTATAAAAATAACAAGATGTTGCTTGATGCAGGGATAAATTATACTATAGACCTTCGTCCATATTCTTTATATATGGCAACAATGAATCTGGTACTTTATCTTATTAGCAAACGTATCTATCTACTCATGGTTAGGTTAATGCGGCTAAATTTGTGGTATATTGTTTAAACATTTTTTGCCGATAATCGGTTCGCCTACTATTTAAGTAAGTACGTAAGTATATCCTTCATTGAACCAACAGCTAACCGCACGTTGGTGTATATGAAAGTTGTTTGACAGCTATTTTGATAATTTCCGTACGTCACCTCTCGTTCATTTCGTCAATCCCTTTGGAGCAATCTTCCCATTGACATTTCAAGCTGTCCTTTAACTCTATTCGATGTACTTTTTCTAGTTAGTTGAGACGCACCTGTTCGGACCCATTAGACAGCCAAATTCATAGAACTTTTAAGGCGTTCTTAAAACGAGCTTTATAAAAGCCCATTTAGATCCCCAAACCTAAATTCCGTTTAAGATGTGGAATTCTTTGACTCACTGACGCAGAGGCTTTCGAAAGGCGTCGACCATATATATGATGGATTATAAATCAGTTATTCAGTTAGTCATCTTAGCATTATTTGCTTGCAATGCAGATGTTCCTAATTAACAGTTACACCAGTGTGTAACAACTTTTTAGTGATTTGACTGAAAGAGCCATTTCACTAATCATCTAGATAAATACATATACATGCATATGTTTGTACAGATTGTTCGGACAACAATGGAGGCTGTTCAGTTAACGAAACATGTGCCACAGTGGACCTAAAGTTTGCATCTATAACCCGGTGTAACTGCAAGCAGGGATACCAAAGGACGCGGTTGTGGGATACATGCACAGGTTGGTGATGAAAAAACACTGAATAAGCTGTGGAGTTATTCCTATAGCAAATATATAGGTCGACTGTATCTCTGCAGAATGATGGTGAATAGCCTAGTAGAACTACTGTATCGTTACTTCCTTAACCGGATATATATACTAGGCCTACATTTTCGGCTTGTGCGTTTCCTATTTCTCTGTTCTCTCTACATTGCGATTCAGAATAATGTAAAGCAAACGAGCCCCTCTCAAACCTGTTGAAAATAGTTTATAAAAATTTATTTATAATCCGTTGAGCAGTTCTAGTGAACCGTTGTCTATGGGAATTCACTGGCTGCTGTTTAGCGCAGACCACAATATAAACATTTACGAATATATTATATCCTTCGTATAACTGAATATTTACGGGGAACAATGTTGACGATAGACGATGTTGCTATCAGCATACTAGTCACATTTTGCTAGTCAGTCATAAAAGAATAATAATCCTAAAGCCCGACAAGAACACAAATTAAACGCTTTATAGCGTATGTTTTATTATTATTATATGATAATAATCTTTTCTTTATTTAAGCGCCTGCTAACCGCACTGCGCTGTGCAATGAACATGTATACACATAGTAGAAATGGCAGCCACGCAGGGCGCCTTACATACATGTATACAGTAGAAGCACATGATAACAGTTTTACAGGAGTCGAATATAACTGTTTAAACGGCAGACAGCAGGGCGCCAATCACGGCCTACTGTTCATTTAACCACCGCCGCCACCTAGCGAGTAGAAGGCTGATCTTGGTACCGACTGCTCTTCACGCCAGTGTGTCATCCATTACTCTACGGCGTGTATTCCCTATATACCCGTGTACATTCTACTGCAAAATAATATATCCGTAATACTGCAGAAATAATACACCCGTGTATATTTTACTGCAAGAATGCTTTTATTCGGACTAGTGCAGCCTAAGGTATTAATACCAAGAGTAATCTCACTTGGAATTGTCAGAGTAGATAGGCCCTACGAACATTTAAAAAAACATCTTGCAGAGGCAGGCTAGTGAACGATCCAAAATAATTATTTTTCGTACTTCACCAATGGAGGTAGTTTGTAAGACAAAAACAAAAAAATTCATATGTCTGATATGTCTTTTAAGATTATTATTTTCCGTTACGGTAGCAAAACTAAATGATTAAAAATACTTTGCATCACATTATTGGAGAACAACAGTATTTACTGTTGACGTTCTTTCCTAAGAGTATTTATTGAAGTAACTTTATTTGTTCATTCAAATATGAAATAAATATCATCGTATAGCAAACTTCAACTAATTCTAGACAGTGCATTTTTCTGCCGGAACGGTCCACAACGGCGTTTCGGCACCTTTTTCTGCTATTACAAATTTGTTTAGTTATTTTAATAAAAGAATGATTTAGTTTTTTTTTATTTAATGTGACGTCAAAATTCTATTAGGCAGGATCTCACCGAGACCCCTCAACCCAATCGCGTTTTTTTCTCGGACTTCGCCATCGATTTAACCATTCCATAATAGTTCAGCTCCGGAACCTTTTTTACTAGAAAAAAGCACTGATTGTAGACAACGCTATCTTGGAACGGAAAAATGCGATTACTAGACAACGACCTGTATCAACACATTTGCTAGCTACGTATGCAATTGTCTGCCAGGACACTATCGCATAAATACGACACTTTGCCCCGGTAGGAATACACAAAATGATTAGTGTTTTAACTAGCAATTTTATTTCTGAGGTAACATTAACGTTTTAGTTCCTGTTCACCAAACCTTTTGTCTCATGAAACCTAATATCGAATAGATTCGGAGTTAACCTGCTAGTCGTTAACGAAGACCTTCATTGCCATCAACATTCGACATTCAACTAATTCTTTCTACTTTCATTCTGCATCACTGCGCAGACTCAGCAGACGACATCTCAAACGTCCGTTGAGTTTAAATCCAACCAATAGCAGCTGACCACCTCCGTTCTCATAGTCTCAAGAATCAAGATACTGATTCATCCCCGAACCTATTCTAATATTTTATAGCTTTAGATGCTGGCTATAGATGCTGGTAACTTAATAACATTCAACAGGTTAAACTCTTCTATAATATCCAACATTTGATAATACATAACCAATAATTGACTAAGAGTATTTGCCCGTCATATTAGACGGGTTTTCTCTGCATGAGTTACATTCCACAGCGCAGCCCGTGTCCCTGCACGTGGGCTTGCATCGGGCTCGTCCGTTAATAGCCAGTGCGCAAGCATGGGGCTCGCCTGATAATATTCCGTGCGCATGCTTTTACGCACCCGATATAACCTGTGCACATACATCGGACTCGCCGGAAGCACATTCCAAACAGCAGCCGCATGCATGGGGCCCGCCTGATGCATTTTCCAGACATTGCAGAGCGCTTATATTACGATGGACACACAGAATTCGGAAACTATATTAGAGAGTTTATATATACATATCAATGAGATTGTAGTTTGTGGGAAATGGACTCCGTTACAACTAATTCCCATAAATCAAAATTTGGACACAAAGTTGGTTAAATTCGTGTTAACGACACGTGTGTCACAGTTTACCCGATATTTTCATCTGTAACGCGGTGTAACTGCAAAAAGAAGTTCAGAGAATCAATGTAATTAAAAATATTATTCGACAGACATCTAATTTACATTTCCTCTTTAGATATATATATATATATATATATATATATATATATATATATTATATGTGTAATTCTATTCTTTCTCATTCAATCTCCACTCCCTCTCACTCTGTCACAGTCACTCATCCCCTTGCTCTCTTCTTTCTTTCGTGCTTTCACCTGTATGCACTGTGCTTCGACTTGTTTAGATTATATTTATGCTAGATTTTGATAAATCGTCGTTGAAATAAAGTCCGGATGTAGTAAATAAATATATCTATTATGGTCTGTTTGAGCGGTTGGAGTGTTTATCTTTATAGTCACTGACGAGTGCGAACTAAATGGTAATCCATGCAATGACACTGACAGAGAGTATTGCAGCAGCACTGGCGGCGGCTTTCTTTGCGTTTGTAAGACTGGATTTCAAAGATATGACAGGAACGGAAGATGTGAAGGTATGTTCAGATTGAAAAAATCGATTGTTATTTCTAGATGATTTACTTGAAGCAGTTATGTTGTACAACCTTTAACAAAACTTGGAAAATTAAGAAATCTGCCAAGTTTTTACGACAATGCTGACATGAAATCTGACGTCTAGAGATTTGAGTTGTTCTTTTAAAATGCAGAGCTGTCTTTAATAAAGTTAAGTCTTCACTTAATAGAGTTTTGAGACGTTGCTGTATGAGCATTCTTTTCTTCAGCTAGTTAAATGACTGAGAATCGCGAATTGCCTGTACCCGTCGCCACCATAGACAAGTTCAGAAGCTCACCATGAAATTGTTTAATATTCACTTTATTCTGCTTCATTCACTTATCATGCAGTTCAGGCTTTTTTCGACTCTTGCTCCAGTGAGAATTACAATAACGCTGCTTAACTAGGTTTTACGAGTATATCTAAGCTAATAGAAGCTAAATTGTTTGGTAATTTTAATATACCTAGGTGCATTCTCCCTGAATATCTGAGCGCCCTATGGAAATGCACATTTATATCATTTCTTCCTAAATACATATCCTTTTCTGCAGTCATAGGTGAGGAGTGCAAACAGAACATTTGTGACAGAAAGACAACAAACTGCATCAAAACTGTAGATGACTTCGTCTGCGATTGTTTGATTGGATATAAGCGTCTAAACTCTACACACTGCGAAGGTAATCGGTTCAGCAGAATGTTTTCAGCTAAAAAAGCTACAGCCTATAGGAGCTTAGGGCCTCACAATATGAAAGGGCCTCAACACAATTAAGAATTTTGGAGGTTATAAGCTTACTTTTTATGTCTACACATATATAGACCCATATATAGCCTATAATGCGTAGCAAATTCCATCTCGCCCGAGTAGATGCATTTATTTGAAATAATTTGAATTTTTCACTTTCAATGCTGCAACCTTCAGGCTGAGATTAGTCCCTCGCTGGGAGAGGTCAGCCACTCGGAACCTCTGTCTCCATCCCGCTCGATCACCGGGGCCTTGCTATTAAATAAGTAAAGGCACATAATGTTTTTAAGTTTGTTGGGACCTTCTGATGTAATTTTTTAACAAGGAACCTCCAAGCTGTATATATAGCTTGGGGTCTCGCCAAGTCTAAATCCGATCAATAAAATATAAACAGACACGACATTGTGTCAATAGACAAATCGGTTAAAGGTGTAGGCCTTTTGGCATAGCTAGTACCGTATGTAGGCCTACAGGGGGTGTATACTGAATATACTATAGTTATTTACTTTAAAAACATATCGACATTTATCAATAATATTTGCTTCCATACATCTGCTGCTTCAATTCTGCTTTGCAAAAACCGTCATTATTTGAAGCGTTAAATAAACTCGATGTCATGTAGCAATCGGACATTTTTATTTAAAATTACAAATTAATGTTTACCTTTTCAGATGCACTGAAGACCAACGAGCAACAAGGTAAAAAAAGTTGACACTGTCACGAAGAAAGTTTTATGATGTGTGACTGTAGTAGGCATGAACCTGCATGGCTATAGTGTACGACCTATCTGGTAGGGTAATTTCATTCAAACTGCTCATTTTCTAATCTAGTAGCTTCTTACAATAACTGACGCCGTCGAAAATGTCTGAATAAATTAAAATCAATTTCGATATGCAGGAAAACTTAAAGTGAATATTATTGACACAACAAGCAGCACTCTTTTCAGGGATAAGTTTTTAGTCGTGATTAAAACATCTTAGGCCTACAGCTTACGCACACAGTCTATAGCAACAAGGCACCTATCGTGAGCTCCTACCCTGTGTCCAGGGCCGCCGACAGAAATTCCGGGCCTAGGCAGAGCAGTCACGGGCTTCTAGATAGAGCAGTCGCGGGCCCCTAGGCAGAACAGTCACGTGCCCCTAGGCAGAGCAGTTATGGGCCTTTAAACTATCTTTAGGCTTTATATAAATATAATATCGTACGGTCGTACGAAAAATAAAAAAAAACACAAATTGAAATAATAAAAGTTCGTGTACGACCGTACAATAGGGTCTATTATATATATATATATATATATATATATATATATATATATATATATATATATATATATATATATATATATATATATATATTATACAACTATGATTTTATTCAGATGCTTGAAGTTAAGCGTCAGATAATATATTTAAAAAGGCATTAATCATAAACTTTGTATAACTGAATATAATATTTTTCATAAGTTGATAGTGGGCCCGGCCCGGGCCCCTAAAAAGTCGCCGGGCCCCTGGGCATTTGCGCCCCCTGTCCCCCCCTCTCGGCGGGCCTGCCTGTGTCTGTAATCATTTATCAGTAATAATGAGATGACAGACTAATACAGTTCGGAAAACAATAATTGATTAAAGTTACAAACAATTTCAGCCTATTCTCTTGGAGTCGTTGTTGGTGCCAGCGTTGGTTCGGCTGTCGGGTCGGCTATAATTGCTATCGTCGTCGTAACCGTAGTTATTTTCTGCAGGTAAGACTGTCTGCTTCACTCCGTTTGATTTTCATCAGAAACAGTTAAATAAATAATAGCATGATATTATTTAGCGGTACGGCTGCGTATGTAAACATTTATAATGAGGCGTAATCATTTAGTTTACTTGCCCTAACAAAATGTATGACTAGATCGTTAGATACATAGTGTTAGCGGTTTTCAATGCTGACCTTTTACAGCTACTTTCTTTTGAAGTTAAATTGAATTACCCTGTGAGGAAATTTACTACTTCGTTAACTCTGTTGTTTTCTGAAGCACCGTTGTTCAGTTAACGTGTATTTTTAGACTGATCAAAATAGGAATATGCTGTATTCAGCAATGCAGTAAACTTGAAAATAATCAAGAAATCAAATCATCAGCCGATTGAACAGGTGCCAGCGAATAACTTTCAGAATTTCAGAAATGTTAAACGAAGAAAAAATCCAACTTCCATGCTTGGGTTAGGACAGTTGTAGCGTGGTCTTGATACTTAAGAATCGACTAGTAACCAGACGTGCGCCATCCTAACGTAATATGAAACTGCTCGGAGACAGCGTCACCATGTGGTGCGAAAGCTATCACAAGTCCACTGCTGTACCCTTGGTCCAGAGACTCTGAACATCCATGTCAGCTGTTACTGAGTTTGTGTGTGGGCGCGCCACTGGTGACTCTTCCACTTTACTGTGAACTGGTTTGTCAACTGATGTCATATTCTAGTTCCAACGTATGTAGCCTACTCATGCAGACAGCGCCTCTGATTTTGTTTTGTTCTTTGAGCGGCGCTAATAAATGTCAAATTACAATTACAATTAAGAGTGCACACGGATTGCTTAGTAGATTAATTATAAGCAATCATTGTTAGCCTTTCTGAAGAATTTATATAGATTTTTTACTGATGTACTATAAAGCATTGTATCAAATTGAGGAACGTATATAAAAGTAAAGACGTGTGGTTTATTACTGTTTGGTTACAGGCGACAACGGAAGCAGCGTAAACAATCCGAAGGCATGTTTCTTTTACACACTTTGTTAATGGACATATATTATACGAACATAATTATCAGATGCATTATTGTTATTATGGCCAACATTTTAAACTTTATAGCTACTGAACAATTTAAATCACTAAGCTATATCTAGACATATCGATAAAGTAGGCCCCTAATTATGGCGAAGTACAAACTATATCCATTCTGATGTAAATTCGGATTGCACCGTATGACCCGTATCCGTCAAATCAGTAGAAATAGGAATTGCAAAATTGGTTCACATGCTCCGCCTTTGCTAGGTCTCGTCTGTCTGGAACAACTTACTTCATGATATTGGTAAAGTACCCACCTACCTGCACAGGACTATTTAAAATGTCTGTCTATATGTATGCAGAACTATTTAAAAGGTTCTTGGGTGCATATTTGAATGAACAAAATATTGACTGAATTGACCGTTAGTTAACTTTTGCGTAGGCTAATGGTTTGTTAGTTCTCTTGTTTTGAAGTATTTAAAGGCTATCATGTTAATCACTCGTCATTTCAAGCCAATTTGTTGTTTAATGAGTGATCATAATAAGCTGGACTTTGGTATTTTGGGGTCTGCCCTTTTATTTCTGAGACATAATTTACGTTGCATCATGTAATATTTGCTTTTAGGAACAATAAATGAAATTAAATGAAAAATGCTAAGCGTAAGATAACAAGCAGATCAACTGTGCTTGACTCTGTCCTTTTTGCTTCTCTTTCTAGCTCTAGACCTACAGTTGGGCCTACATGTGTTCTCAGGGCGTATATGTCGCTCAGTTCTTTATTATAATTAATATACCGGTATCCAGTTATCCACCAATTACTCTTCGTGCCTGATTGCATAACCTGCTATGATGTTATTGTAACAGATGCAAATCATCAGGATAGGACTGATGCGAGGTATGACACTGCGGTGCCACCGCTAGATTACGAAACCATTTTGGAAAAACGCACATCGGAAGGCTCAAATTATGCGGAATTGGATGGCTTCCAGAACCAATAGCAGAGTGAATGCAGGAACGTATGATAACGCACATTGTTGCAAAATTCTGAGAGCTTTGAATAGCAAATTATTTGTTGGATATATAAAATGTAGGCCTATACATGAACCTCAATTGCTCGAATCTTTCATGACACGAAGATTTGTGTTAGTTTGTGTTACATGTTTAAGCTTAACTGCTGTGCAGAACTAAGTTGAATACAAGGAAGAAGCTCATTTGTAAGGCGTTCACTTGTTACAGAAAATAATAAAGTTTCTATGGTGGTGCAAAGTATTTGTTAACACACATGAACCAGAAGTTCAGAGAGTTTCCTCAAATGCTCACCCGTTCTACTTATGCACATATGCGTAGGTAATGCAAGTGCATCAAAAAGATAGGTTAGCTCAGATAAAAAATTAACTAAATTGGTTTCTTCTTACAAAAGTCAGCATCGTTCTGAATTAGTTTTGGCATTTATTTAGTAACAATCGTTTTTTGGCAGACATAGTTCAAGAAACGTTGTCAGTTTACATTACGTTGTGACTGCTTAGATTTTCATCTATGTCCCAGCGCCATAGAAACAGACTCAATTTATGCAATGTCTAAGTTCAAAATGATAGGTTTGATGCAGCATGACTGTTGCGCTTTCGACTAGCTGTGTTTGTTGCAGACTTATTGATTGCTAATTAACACATAATCCATAGAAAACTCACACAATCAGCTCATTGGTTTAAACGGTCTTTGTTTCATTATTTAAATGGCTTTACAAACAAAACTGTCAGCTTAAATAACTATGTGCCTTTCCAAGCAGTAGTCATTTGCAGCTTTTAAAGTAATATTTGCAGTTTTAACTTTCTACTAATACCTGTCATGAATTAAAAAAGATAATAAAATTGTTGGTTTACCAGTGCTTTCAGTTCTGTTTATAAACTGTACACTAGGGCAAATTCAGTTTAAAAAATTCTTTTACTGCTTACCTTTGCACGTAAAATGACAGCCACATTTAGATGTCTAACATAATATGTTGACAAACCAAAAATTCTATGCATGTAGACTACTGGCTATGACAAAGTCCACTTTTAGGTTCCGCTTTTAGGGTCCGCTTGGGTTCATCTTGACCATGTGCAACCCTCAGATCATCATTTGAATGCCTTGTACAATATTTGCGCTATGTGTCAAGTGAGATTTCGTTCTCCTTGAAAACCTTCCTTGAAAACCTTTTTCATTTTACGTGCAAACCTTCAAGTTGAAAAAGGCAATCTAAGTTCGTGAAATGACGCATATTAGCTGACGTCTAACATTCAGCAAAGTTTCCAAATAAATAAACCATTACAAGGCTGAGGGAGAGATGGTTTGTGATGAGCTTAGTGGTTATTCTTGCTTCGTTTTCTCGTGTCTGGTCGTTAATATCTGTGGACACAAGATTTAAGTGAGCATTTTTACATGTAGGGCTTATGTTCGAAACTATTATGTTGATGCTGATAACTGATCACCATTTTGAAGCATTTATAGGCTAGAGTCTTAATTGCTTATACGACTGAACCACAGGTGACTTAGTTGATCGTTGTCATCCGAAAATAAGTGTTGAGTGTGATTATTATTGTAATTTGTAACTTCTATCGCGCCGATGTCTAATGCACATAGTATCAAACGATGGCGCTCCAAAGCCGTGCCCTAATCAGGTCAATATCCAGAAGATATTGTTCACTGTTGTAGACAATCAATTTGAGAAAGGATAGCCTTAAGTTGAGAACGAAATGACAAATGACATAAGTTACTGAGCAGAAGGAACAGATGCAGGAAAACAGTTGCAAAATGTAGGTCCAGAAACTCGAAAAGCTCGTTCACCAAGAACAGTTCCAGTCTTCAATATCGATAAGAGACAATCAGTTGACCTCGACTAATGAGTCTCGACAACAGGACTGATTCTAAGTATTCTGGTTGGCTAGAGTTGATGCTTTATATACTATGAGCCCTAGTTGGTAGCAAATCCATTGCTAAACAGGAACTCCATGAAAAGATTTAAGCACAGGACAGTGTGTTCATATTTTGACTTATTTGTTATGGCTCCAAAGGACCATGTAAGTTTTAGTGCTTGCTAAATCCAAATACTGGAAAACAATGCCCGTAGCCTTTAGCCTTGGATTTTGCTTGGGAATCAGAATTCAAATAAGTGCAAATATAATCGTGCTACTGCTCACTGAACGAGTTAGAGAGGACCTGATGATCTTTTATGATTTTATGCTGTTTTATTACTCGGTAGTCGATACAATTCCTATATCTAGGCCTTCAGATCTTGCTGTCGAGGCTTTGAGCAGAGAAACACACCCATGATCTACTACTTCTCTGTCCTTAAATCTGTCACAAATAATTACCATTACCATCACCATCTAGTTACGACTAAACGAAAGTTTGCTCTTTACTAGTTCATTTACGGTATGTTAGCCCTCGCATTATCTGGAAACCATATACCAACTCTCTCATCGGAACACCTTCTGTCCAGCCCGATGAACTCACCATTCTTCGAACAGGTTATCATCGTAAAACGATTGTCAGAAGGATACTTGGTTGGGCCTAGGTCATAGCCATAATATTATATTTCAGCGAAATTTTGCGCAGAAGTCAGTCGATTATCCAAATCTCCTCTGACCCAGATCCATAGTGAGTGACATAAATAGCTGCAAAATACAGGTATGAAGATAATCTTTGTCGTAATGTAAGTGCCGGGAGTTCAGGTGATTCATCATTGAAATTTAGCAACGTTTCAATTTACGACGAGGAAGTTCGAAGTGTTGAGGAAATGCTCATATCAATTCTTTCTTGGATTTGACGTTGATGGTAAGCTTACGTCCGTTGGCTGTGATGTGCTGCTTAAGTGGTAACTTATTCAAATTTCAATATTCTGGTTTCGAAAACATGCTAATCACGAAACCAATTATATACAACAGGCTGAGACTTAAGGCACTCGCACATTTTGCTAAGTTTGTTTGTCTCAGTTGTACTTCGAAAAGAGACGTTTTATACGATGCCGACACACGAATTAGAACGTCTACAGAACCCCTAATGACTTTCTCTCAGTGTCAAGTTTGACGCCTATGTATTACCATCTGGAAATTAGGAACCAAGGGAACAGAAAAACATTGTTTGGGATCGAAAGGTATGTCTTGGCACGAATCACTCAGTCAATGAGATTTAACAGGTAGCTTGAAAGAAATATTTAGACTTACCGTGCAATTTTGATTTGAACGAATTGCAGGCGACAGAAACTTGGAAAAACGAGTGCCTCGAGAAGCATCTTTGCAGCAAAGGCCGTAGTAAAAAAGCTTATTAGTAATAGGACATAGCTAATACAGGATTAGAGTAACTTAAAGCTACTTCAGCCACGAATTTCCCCCTGAAAGATTCCTAAACGGAGCTACACAAATGTTCTCTTACACCGAAAACCAGACAACTGTTGGAGGTTTCGCTCCTAATCATCAGTCGTACTATAAACTGTATCTCTCTTTCCGATCTGCCTTTCGTAAATATTTCATTCCAGTGAAGAGGCAATATACTTGCCAATCGCAAAAAGATAATCAACTACGCTGATAACTGCTTTCATTTAGCTTCATCTTTCTGCCTCTTACTCCAACTTCCCAGCGCGCTCTCTTCTTAGTTGGTAAGCATCTCACCCACACTTTCGTTACAAATCTATAAGCTTAAAGGTAATGATACCCGCTCATTTCTTTCATTTAACAGATTCTCGTCTCGTAGTCTCTCCAATTACTTGCTTCCATTTTTTGCGAAGCTTAGTCTTAGATGACCAGTAAAAAGCTCCTTTTCTTACTGAAAACAACAGTAAACAAATTGATTGGCTGACATCTCTTCAGTTAGATGAATATTGATAGTTCACATGGTACACGCAATTTTGGTGCAAGCAGATGATTTTCTGAATGGACGCGGAACTGCTACTCGGAGATTTTTCAGTTCAGCGATACCCATCAGAGGGGTCATAGTTAATTGCAGGTCGCATCGAATTGTTGCATTGTTCCTGTCGAGTTACTTCTACTTGCATCGGTCGATGTTCGTAAAAGTGTGAAATCGGCGCTAAATATATAATTTTAGTGTGGCAAATAACTGTGAGCGAACAGTAGCTTCGAATCGAGACGTTAACCGAGTCGTGTGATCGCATCTCGATTGAACATGATCTACATCGGATCAACGCCTTACAAAGAACCTTGGAACTAGGAGGAGAGCCGGCCACTATGTGGGGCAGAGAGACTACAGGCAATATTTAGGAGACTGATTAAAGCTGGTTATCTTCCTGTAGTCTAGGCTTGGAATCTCAAAATGACATTGTTAGAAGCAAATCATTTAACAATTTGCTACTCGGTGTTTCTAGACTAATTCGACCCTGCTGAAAACGAAAATAGCGGGTAGCAAGCTGGATTTTTGGCGGTTGCATGAGAAAACAAGATGGCGGCCAAAATGGCGGCCCGTATCTTCATATGGCTATAAGTAAAGTTATGTGTGTGATGGAAACATGATTTTAGAGTCTAAATTAACATTTTCTGGGTCAGGGAATGCGATGGAACTAAAGACACATATGTAGCACTGCCAGAAAACAAGATGGCGGACAAAATGGCGGCCAATAGCTTCAAATGGCTATAAATAAGGCCATGTATGTGATGGAAACATGATTTTAGAGTTTAAATTAACATTTTCTGGGTCAAAGAATGCAATGAAACTAAAGACACATATGTAGCACTGCCAGGAAACAAAATGGCGGACAAATATCTTCAAATGGCTATAAGTAAGGCCATGTAAGTGATGGAAACATGATTTTAGAGTCCAAATTAACATTTTCGGCGTCAAGGAATGCGATGAAACTAAAGACACATATGTAGCACTGCCAAAAAATGAAAAGTAGCATGTCCAGTCAGCATTTAGCTAACAGAGGCATCACATTTAATTATTGATGGACAAGCAATGGCACAAGAAATAGGGAAACTTCCGAGAGCAAAGACATTTGATGACCTGGCAGATACGGTGGTTACACATGTGAAGAAACTTTCGATTGGCTACAAAAGGGTCGATATTGTCTTCGATCATCGATACTGGGCACTATCAGTAAAAAGTGGAACTAGACAGAAATGGTGTAAGACATTACGACCAATCTGTCGCTTTATACAGTGCGGCATAGTTGCTGGAAAATTGGCAGAATTTTCTTGCCATGCCTGAAAACAAGGCTGATCTAGCTGCATTCCTATCCATTCAGCTCTCAAGAGTCACATAATATATGGCGATTTAGATTTGGTTGTTGCTGGTGGTTTCGTGGAAGACCATAAGGCATTGTCTTCTGCCGGTTCTGATGTGTCTACCTTTGCAGCAACACATGAAGAAGCTGATACCAGAATAATTATGCTTGCTTCGCACCTAAAAAGGGATGAAGCTGAGGTTATGATGGTTCCTGATCAGGAACCATTACTGAATAACATATCCAAAATCCCCAAAATCAGACC